>JADIIU010000088.1:0-54621 GCA_027603945.1 Terramyces sp. JEL0728
ATGCCGTGATGGATTTATTACAAGTTGAACTTCAAGAATTGAGTCATTTGAATAGTTTCACCGCTTGACAGACATCTTTCAGCAGTTACCAAATCAGCTCCAGAAGAAAAGGCTCGTTCTGCTGGCACACTTGATGCCTGCACAGTTAAATAGTCTTTTGCCATCGCAGAAAGTATAGGAAAGTTTTCTTGATTTACCCTCCAGAACGTGTTCGGTGATGTAGTTTCAGGATCAACTAAAGATGCATTAAAATATCGATCTGTTTCTTCTTGCATTTCTGCATGGGGGTTTACATAATTTTGTGATCTCTTTCTCTTCATATAACTTTGGTAAATACTAAAACTTTCATCTGGCTGTGTATCTTCACTAACTTCAACTGATAGTTTTCCCACTGGAATTCGTGATTTGTAGTAAGCATGGGCATCATTGAAACTATCTGTCGAGGCTTCTACCCAAGTATTTGTCCAATGGAGTGAGTTTTTTAGAAAGCTTAGTTTGTAAGCGGGTGATAAGATTAGAGCAATTCCTGCAATGGGAGAGATGTTGTCGTAATAATGAATTAGTTTTTCAACAGCAGCGCTTATTCCAATATAGATATCGTCAGTAATACAAAATTTCCTACTGGATTCCTCGAGCATTTCAAGAGCAAAGTCATACAGCGGAAGCAGTTCGCAAATTGAAAGTGAGTTGCTTTTTGAGCTCAACAAAGTAACTTCTTTAAGAGGTTTTAAAACAGCAAGCAAATCTTTCATGCAGTCCCAATCGCTGTCGTTCAACAGTAATTTGATAAGGTCATTATCCTTGTGTCTATATATAGTATCTGAAATAACTTCTCTATATTGTATTGCACGATGGAGCATATCGAAAGTACTATTCCAGCGAGTGCGAACATTGATGACAGGAATCAAATATTTCAACTCCTTTTCCATGCATACTTTCTTCATCAACCTTCTAATCTTTGGTGAATTCCTGATTTTCCTTACAATAAAAGCTAATCGAGAGAGTGCACTAACCATTTTATCGCATGATTCTGAATCTGGTTCATATTTATCCTTATCAATTGGTTGTTTAAACTGTTTCAGTATTTCCTGTGCACCAAGATTTATAACATGCGCCATACATTCTATTTGATTCCATTTAACACTAAACGCATTAGCAGGATAGTTGGCTTTGTAATACTGTTCAAGATGAGCCATCATAGTTGAGTTGTTTGATGCATTATCAGCCGTTACTCCAAGTAGTCTATCAGCAATTTCAAAGTCTTCCAAAACTTCAATCAAAGCGTCAGCCAAACTTTTTCCATCGTGCTCTTCGGTCAAAAGTTTGAATGCGAGGATTCCACTACAATTTTCCCAATTTTCATCTATATAATGAATTGTTATACCAAAAAAAGAAATTTGGTTTTTGGATGTCCATACATCACAAGTAATGGAATATTTAGACTGAAGTTGCTTGTACTTTTCTTTAACCTCTTTCTTCTTGTGATTGTAAAGTTCTTCTAGTCGCCGTTTGAGTGTACGTCTGGAATATAGTACCACATCTTTGTTCATATAATTTAACATATCTTCAAAGTACTTGTTGTCAACCATTGAAAACGGTTGATCAGTCATGATTACCCAAGTAATTAGTTTAAGTGTGCAGGTCTCGATATTAAATGGCTGCTTCATTTTCTTTTTGTTGAAAAAATCATGCTGTGGTTTGTTTTTGGCTTCCAATTTCAGGTCAGGACACTTTCTTGAGTGGTGTTTTCGAAGGTGAGTTAACATTGGCCAGTAGATGGTCCTGTCAGAACTTTAGGGTCGCTTTTGGGCAGTAATTGCACCTTAATTTCTTAAGCGTCACTTCAGTTCCATCTGCGTGATGGTGAGTGTGTATCTTTAATGGTCTGTTCTTGCCATATCGAATCCTAAAAGCCTTGTTCTGATACATGAAAATTTACAAATTTTTGAATGACTGGCAACATCCATTCGATACCTATCGAATTGGATTTAGTTGCAAATCACTTGCCACTAGCTGAATACTTTAATTTGCGATTCGCATTCGTCAATAGCCTCGCATTTCCTCATTACAGTAAGCTAAAGTACAATGCAGAAATATGCAACTATTTCAATTGCGATTTGGAATATGGACCTTTCGATCAGCATAAGCAATTCTTTTACAGCTTTAAAGAATTTACTGATTCCATGTATTTGTCTGGTATTATATTCGCAATTTCAAAAATCAACGAAATGATTAGAATTAGACCATCAATGCAAAACAAAAAATTTGATTTGGTTCAATTACACTCCAACTTCTCTCGGTACATTTGCACTGTGTTGTTTAGATCGTATAGCGAGCAGCAAAGGTTTTTCATAAACTGTGTGGAATCAGAAAATGAATTTCTCATCGATTCAATTCTAGATTCCGCTATACAATGTAATCAGGCATTTCTGGCATCGATTATCCAAAACAAGATTGAAATTGTGAAAAAATTGGTGCAAAAACGGGAATATCCAGGATTTATATATAGCGAAGCGCTTAAAATTGCTGCTGGAAAAGGATATTTGGAACTGGTAAAGTTACTCGTGAATTCCGGCGACATTTCTTCAACTTTTGCAATCTGTGCTGCAGCTAGTAATGGGCAAATCAAATGTTTGGAATTTCTTCTGAATGACCAAAGATTTGCTCCGTCAGAAGAAGCGTTTCAAGAAAGCTGTACAATGGGGCATTTAGAGGCAACCAAATTACTTGGAAAATACCTGGATCCCAGTTGCAAGGATAACATGGGAATCCGCAGGGCAAGCCAGAATGGACATTTAGATATTGTGAAATTCTTGATGAACGATAAACGAGTAGATCCAAGTGCCAAGGATAACCAAGCGTTTAGGCAATGTGCAAGGAGAGGATATTTAGACATCATCAAACTATTACTGACTGACCCGAAAGTAGACATTACAGCCAACAATCATGAAGGGTTGATACAAGCATGTATATCTGGACATTTTGAAACTGTAGATTTTTTATTTAGTGCGTTGAATGTACCAATAGCTAAAAGATTTGAAATGGTGTTGGACTTGGCAACTCTGATTGAAAAAGAATTGATAATAGCTTCATGTACAAAGAATCGAATGTCAACCGTCATGCCAATTCCAATAGAGAAATTGTTGGCCAAAAAATAAATGTACCTACAATATATCGGGTTGAGCTTGTAATACTTGGACCCGAACAGATCGTGAATTACAGAATTCGTCATGTGTGCTTGTATTTCTGCTTAGTTGCAATAACAGATGACTGTATTGAAAATCAAATGTCAAAACAGTCTATTGTAGTGTCTTTTAACTGGACGTTCATCTGTAAGCAATCTACTTTTTTTAACCGAAAATATTTTCACGAAATGCATAATCTCTTTGGAAAAACTGTCACTTCATATGCGCGGTCGGTCTCCATATTTCATTGGGTAGTTGGTGGAGCAGTGATTGGTACTGTTGGTGCTGTGAAAATGGCGCAAAATACATCCGACAAAACAGAGAAACGAAACCTCATGAACATTCATAAATCTTTCGCGTTGATCGTAGCAGTGCTTGTTCCAGGTAGAATCGGCGCTCGTTTGTTGACAAAATCACCAATTAATTTACCAGGAACAAAGGTTGAACATTTTGCATCACACACAAGCCATTTGGCATTATATGGATTGATGGTTGGTTTGCCAGCGAGCGGTATTACCATGGGATATTTCTCTGGATCTGGACTACCTTTCTTTGGATGGAAAATACCTGGAGCTGCAGAACCAAAGAAGCAAGTCTCTGGCGCTGCTTACAAGGCACATAGATTGATGGGACAAATTATTGTTTACTTGATTCCGTTACATATTGGCGCTGCATTCTACCACACATTTAGAGGACACAAAATCTTTGCCCGAGTGAATCCATTCAAAGGCCAATAAGTTTACTGGAATAAAACGTTAGAGTATTTTTCGCAGCCAGCTAACATATCCCGTAGTGCGTAGCAAACCAATCCCGTAGTGCGTATAGCAATCCCGTAGAACTCTATCTTCAGATGTCACTGCACATCAACACAAACGGAAATTTTTCCGATTGAGGTCCAACAAAGGTCCATTTGTACCCATAAAAAATTTTCAAACCCAAAATCATGAAATTGGTTCATACTTGTGATTTCTGCGTAAAGAGGGTATCAGATCCGTTAAACGTTAGAAGAGGAAATGCGATCGCAAGCAGCCCTGTTCCTTGTGCAAAGAAAAGAGCATTCCGTGCGTATATACTCAGCAAGAATTTCTAATAAAGGACTACTCGAGGATAGAGAACAGGATAAAGAATCTGGAAATATTGCTCATAATGCCATTTAAATATTCTTGGGAAAGCAGAGATCAAGCACCACCAAAAGCTGTAAACTATCAACTGTCACAGAGATTAGAGCACTATTTATTTGAAATTAACCACAGCTACCTGATTGATTTGCGCTTTGAAAAAATCCCTTCGATATTCTCGTTTGTTACCAAGGACTATATGGTGGAATCGGCAAAGCAGTTTTGGCCGTTAAGATTCACCCTTTATGCTACAGGAGCACTGTATCTATCCGAAAAACAGGTGCCAAAGGGGATTTGCGATCGGGTAGAGTTGGCCAGTGTGTTTCTAGAGAAATCCGTCACATTCAATTTTTACGACAACAACAATCCTCAAACAATACTAACTCTGGCACAATTGGCTTTCTCGTACCTACGTAACTGGTTATAATCATAGGGTTGGACAGAAGGGAGGCTTATTTATATGCTAGTATGGGACTCTTGTTTGCGAAAAACTTGGGAATCAACACAGAGACTGGAATCTCAAAGATATCTTCATTTGATTACGAAAGAGAGAATATTAGAAGAATATGGTGGCTGTTGTATCACTTGTATGCCCTGAATCCTAGGAAATTTGTAGATTGCAGTGTAGTATCCCCGGCAGATAATCAGATATTTTTGCCATCAAGTATATATTATGAATCTGAAACACCTTTGGATTATTATGGCATAGAAATAATGTCTAGTGCAGAATGGTACATTCCCTCCATACCAGACAGAGATTTTCAAGCTTACAGAATTATACTCCACAAAATCCAGCTGAATATTTTGAACTATGTGCACTTGGAGTTGCTCAATGAGACAGCAAATGTCAGGTATATTGCCGGATCGCTCGACGCATCTTTAAATGAATGGCACGGGAATGTAATTGGAATAGTAAAGTATCATGCATTCAAAGTGCAAAATCAGTTAATAGAAGACCCTGAACTGACCTGGCTGGTGCTAGGGCTGTATATCATACACAATAACGCAAGGATAGATTTGATTATTCCAAAATTCATGAAGAGTATCATCAAAGGAAGAAACGTCGAAAACTTGCTTTATTTTAAAGAAGCTGTTGAGGCTGCAATTGAAAATACCTTGGTGCTGGACTTGATCAACAACTACAACCCGACATTCAACTATTTGCATGCATACATTATTTACGCACTGTTTGTTTGTGCGTTTCTGCTGCAGTGCTGTATCAAAATACCCTCGGTATGCAATGAAAAAATCATCAATGCGTATGAAATGCATTTGAACCTACTTGCGCTTCACGGCGTTGCTTTTCAACGAACCTCGCTTTACTACAGCCTGATACTTCATCTGGACGACCTGGATATCTACCACGCTGTTTTAGTTTACGGTGAATTCAGGGCCAAGGGCTTTTCACTCTTGGGCAAACCTACAGTAAACCATGTGGAAAAGTTTGAAAGCATGACAATAAAGAGTGAATAATCCATTGTCTATCAACTTTGTCCTGCATTAGAGTATTTGATTGATCCATCTCAGATGCCGATGTCCTGGCATCAGATAAAACATCGAGGGTCCACTTGATTAGGAAACGATATGAAACACAAGGATATAAAAACACGGAAATAATAATAGAAATATATGCTGTCTTTGCTTGTATCAACTGCCCTTTGTGCTCCATTTGGATTTGACAATCACCAAACGTCCAACCCGATAGTCACCATTTCGCAAGGGCAATTCAAAGGAACTTCTGATTCCCAGGTGTCTGCTTGGTTAAACATCCCTTATGCTCAACCGCCAGTTGGTGAATTGCGTTTCAAACATCCAGTGCCGTTGGGCAGCTCTTCCCAACTGTTTGATGCTACAAACTTTGGGAATAGCTGCATTCCGAGGATACAAAACTCCACCTTCTTTTCCAAGCTGATTTCAGGCACGCCTTCTCCAGTTGCAGAAGATTGCTTAAACCTGAATGTGTACGCGCCAAACAATGCCAAGAACCTACCAGTTATGGTCTTTGTATTCCCAGGTGGGTTTGACAGCGGCGATGACCATCAAGGCGCTATATACGATGGCAGGAATATCTTGAAACACTTTCCAAATGCAGTCATAGTAGCAATGAACTACAGGATAGGGCCATTTGGATTCTTGGCATCTACTGATCTGGAAAACGAAGGGTCTTTAAACAGTGGGCTGTATGATGTCAAATTAGTATTTGAATGGGTTAAACAGAATATCGCAGCCTTTGGTGGTAATCCAAGCCAAATTACCGCGTTTGGCGAATCAAGTGGTTCTATCACGGTTTCTTCATTATTGGTTGCTGATAATGGTAACCAAACGTTATTTGACAGAGCGATTCTTATGTCTGGACCTAACGGATATGCATTTGACAAGCCAAGTTCGCCAAGAAAGGAGGGTGTTTATACAAAGCTGGCAAACGCGGTCGGTTGCACTGGCCAGCCAAATTTGCTAGAATGTCTTCGCAACGCAACTCCTGACCAAATTATCAAATACTCTACCCAACTAGAATCTACTGATATGGAATTTGGATATGGGCTGACATTTGACGGGTATTTGCCAAGAAATACTGTAGATGCTTACCAGAAAGGTTTATTCTCAAAGATCCCAGTTGTAATTACTACAGTAGAAGCTGAAGGCTCGCTGATGAATGGCCCGCTTGTAGCATTCCCAGTAACAAATAGTCAGCAATACGAAAATCTGCTGACTGAGAAGTTGGGTGAATTTGGCACCCCAGCTATCATTAAACAAATGCTGCAGATTTACGATCCGAAAAAGTATTCAAATTACGTGGAAGCCTTTGGAGATTTCATTGGCGATTTCTGGTTCAAATGTCCTGCTTCGCTAATGGCCCAAGTTTGGTCAAACAACACACTCCCAGTCTATGTTGGTAGAAATAGACACGTTCCAGTGCTGTCTTATATTGCTGGAAACACAAAGGCTTTCCATACTTCAGACTTGATTTTAGCTTGGGAAACTAGAAGCTTGATGTTCCCAACTGAATACAGCTTATCTGACTTTGTCGCTGGATATTTTGTAAACTTTGCTAATGGGAATCCACCGACTAACAACTGGCCATTGTATCAGTCTAGCCAACGTATTGATATTGAATCGCAAAAGGTAGAGGTAGATGCGGATCAATTGAAACCAGCTTGTAAAATCTATTACAACAATGCCGGATTCGTAACCCGTTCTGATCAATAAACATTTTGATTACAACTCTTTATAAAATCAAACATTCGCTTTCAAGAATTATATTTGGTGATAAATTCGTGAGTAATCACTCCGTTTAGCCGCAATCTCTTTTCGGGTTCTTTAACCAACAGCTTTCTAATCACATCTTTGGCTTCCGGCGACAAATAATCAGGAAACTTCAAATCAATCTTTGCAATTCTTTTGTATGTTGCCTTGTGACTGGTGTGATCTTCAAATGGCGGCACTCCAACTACAATTAATGAATACAAACCGAGGAATTCATAACACAAGACGCCGAGAGACCATAGATCAACATCTTTTGAATGGTCTCTGCCCTCTACCATTTCAGGCGGTAGGTAGTCCAGTGTGCCGCACATTGTCGTTCTTCTGCTGTTTGGTGCGTGAACCGACCATCCAAAATCTGCAATCTTCAACTCCCCATTCATTCCAAGCAGCAGGTTTTCTACATTAACCGACTCCAACCTGGTTTAATGTCTCTGTGAATAACATTCTTTTGGTGAAGATACGAAAGCGCATTGGCCATTTGTAATATATATTTGCTTGTAGTCTCTTCATCAAATCGAGTCTTTTTTTGCAGTTGCTTGTCAATTCAGAGTTACTTTGTACATTTCCCCTTGTGCTGCATACTCCAATATCAAGTAAACACGCTTCTCGTCGTAAAAGTAGCCTTGTTAGCAACGGAATACCTGGATTAGAAATAGTAACCATATAAACGCAAGATGTTTGGGTGTCTTAGATGAGATTGAATCTCTATTTCCCTGCGAAGTTGTTTCTCCACCTACAATTAAAAAATCTTACTCTGTTTTCATGCAGCTCCTGCTTGAACATCACCTTAAGAGCCACTACATATCCGCTCTTTTTTTCTCTGGCCAAATACACTCTGCCAAATTTCCCTCTTCCCAATGCTTTACCTTTGGTCAAGATGGATTACCAACATCGAAATCATCCAGACACCATCTCTTTGGTTCTTTCTTTTCCTGATCTTGGACTGTAAGCTTGCTTAGTTCTGCACTCAGCATCTAATGTCCAGAAAAAAGAAAGATTTCAAATGTACGGACACTGCAAAAATGTCAGGTTAACAATAATTTATTCGGCTAGTTCAACATTTCAATATAGAGTTGCGTGGATTCATCAACTTCTGCATTCGTGTCCACGACCTTAAAATGATCCTCTACTTTATTCCCTGTCATAAGGAGTTTGAATCCATCTTGGAATACGTTTGAAAAGCTCATTCCCCCATGGACTACAATTCCATTGTCAACTACACATGCGTGGTCAATCCTGCCGTTGTATTTGCCCTGTACTTTCCATTCACCATCATAGGAAACCAGTGTATCGTGAATCATCAACGGTTGCGTCTTCATCCCGCCGTATACATACAGCTTGTCGTTGTAGTTGACACACGTATGGGCACACCGTTCCTCAAATGCTTCCAGCTGTGTCCATCTATTGGTTTTAGTATTGAACTGCCATAGATCATCCAAAGTTTTCTCTTTACACATCCCACCATATACGTACACCATATCGCCTGGATTAAATCCTAGTACCTATTGCGCATATGGAATGGCCAAGTCGCTTGGACGGACCGCTGTTACTCACTTTGATCCACACCAATTTATTTGTTTCCAGGCAGTACATGCCTTGTTAATCGCAAATTACCTGTATCTTCAATCGGCTCATCGTTATATTGGCCACCGCCAAACACATAGACTCGATCTCCAACAACACCCGCTGATCGAAGAATTCTAGGCGTGATGGATCCTTTAATTTCCAAGTCGCTCCATGTTTGTGTTTCAGTATCAAAGAGCTGTGGAGAAACCAGAGGGCCGCTCTCGCCAGATCCAAATAGAACCAATAAATTTTGTTTCAATGGGATTGCAGTGTGTTCGTAGCGTGGAATCGTGCTTGAAGATAGCTGTTTCCACGTCCCATCCAGCAAATACAAATCTGATTTAAATCCTTCTTCGTGAGACGCTCCTCCAAACATGTACCATTGATTATTGATTTTAGTTATAGAGTGGCCCGCTCTAGGTGATGGCTGCTCAAGCTCTATTTTTAACATGAAAAACGCGAAATTAATTATGAGCTCTAGAGTACAGTTTACCGTTGTTGGCATAATTACAATGCAAGTCCAGACAGAGACGCAGGAAACTAAACTAATATGATGATTTATTTTAAATGCAGTGGTACAAGACACAGTTGCCTGAGGCACATTCATCGCCTCTTTCACAAAAAGTTCCAAATGACTTTCTGCACACCTTGGCAGCAGTAAAAACGTGTCCTGCCACACAGCCGTAGCCAGCAGGACAATCAGAATCAATTGCACAGAAGCAGTCTTGAGTAAATGCGCACTGTTTAGTAGCCAATCTCTGAGCATTGCCCTGCAAGTTCTGCAGGAATTTGTTTGAAAATACGCCATTAGGATCAAATCGTTTTACAGCCTTTGCAAATGAAGCAGCTCTGCTTCCTAACTTGGTGTCGAGACGAGTGAAATCAGATCCCCAGTTCTTTCCGTAGTGCGGCTCGGCATTGTATTTAGCGTTTAGCAGTTGACGGATTTCTGCAATCGCTCCGAAACCAAGGTAAGGGATGGTGAAGCTATTCAAGATGTGGATTTCAAGATGCGCAATTGGCTCATTAATGCCATTTGGACCCATAAAAGTGTTTCCTGGAGTAGCGAATCTGGTATAAATACCGTAGACTGGGAAACATGTTTTGACATTGTTTACAATCGCAATAATATCTTGGTAAGCTGCCGCCAATTTGCTGATTGGAATATTCAGTTCCACGTTGACTACATTTGCAATATCGTGGAACAGATTACCCATGTACATTGGGCCAAAGTCGCCGACTGCTTCTGAGGTTTCGCCAGATTTGAGTTGACCAGCGCGAGTGTTTGCCAAGGGACAGACTTCATCTTCAGACAGCAATCCATTTACCACGTCCAAAACTTTAGGAATAACCCAAGCTTGCAGTGCGTCAGGGATAGACGAATCCCAGGAAGTCTTGTGTCCATTGCCAGTGGTGGAAGCATCAACCAAAGTAGAAGTAGTAAGAATTGCCCTCTTGTTGTATGGGAAATAGTAACATCCGGCGAAATCATACTGCGCGATAATTGCTGGTAGATTCAGAGTAGCGTTGTTGAAATCAATTTCAATGTTTTGAGTCTTGATTTTTTGTACTGGGAGGACTTTCATTGTCACTTCAGTCAAAATTCCAAGTGCACCCAAGTTTACCCTGACGGCAGGAAAGTCTGGATCAGACTCATTGATATTGACAATTTCTCCAGTACCAGTGACAATCTTTGCAGAAACCAAATAATCATGCGTAGAACTTGGATATTTCAAGGAAGAGCCGTGCGCACCAGTTCCAATTGCCCCAGCAACAGTGATGCCACCATAATCAGGAACACCAGGCATGATATACCCATATTCCAAGATTGCGTTGCTGAAATCCAACAATTTCATTCCACCTCCAACAGTAACGGTTTGCTTGCCATGGTCTACGGAAATGAACTTGTTCAGATTAGTAGTCAAAATGGTAGCGCCATCCGTACACATAACATTGTTTCTCGAGTGCCCAGCAGCATAAGCTTTGACAGTAGTTCCGTTGGCGATTGCTTGTTGGACAAGTGCTTGAACCTGCTCAGTCGTATTTGGAGCAAAAATAGCAGCAGGGTTGCATTGGTAGAACAGCCCATTGGCGTTGAAGAGAGATTGTCCGTGGACAGCAGCTAGGAGTGCAAAAAGCATATTTCTATTTTGTGTAGTAAGAAAGGCTTTAGGGTATTTATAGATGGGCGTTCTCCATATTTGGAAATTTCAATCAGTTCCGTTTGCGGTTGACAAGCGGCACGATTGCCATCAAAAATAAATACAAACCGCCATGCACAGGATTGACGGACAACGGCAATTGGTCTCAACGCTGCTTATACTCGAGTGTCCTCTGGTCCGTTTGCAGCTTTGCACTCATACTTTTTTATTGGTCCCAGACTGTCAATTTAGGCGAAAATAATTCAAAGAGCCTGTCTAAATTCGGCCTTTACATTGAAGATTATCCGATATAATTAACCCTATTGTTCAGAATTGAATTAAAGCCGCAAGACATTCTACGAGATTTATTTCCGTTTTCTTAAAAGCTTCCTTTTCCACTCTTGATAGTCAATAACTTTGTTTGTCAATCTTGCCTCTTCAGCACAGAAAACGATTAAATGGCTCGTCAAAGTTTCCTCCACTCCTGCTTTAATTATCCCTTGATCCTTTTCTTCTACTGCCCTCATGAAATCTGAAATCAAGCCAATGTCACCGCCTAAATAAAATTCAGATAACCTCCATGATTTTCAAAACTGAAATCCAGCTCTTTTCTGGTAATAATTTCCTGTTTGCCAGCTGTGAAATTGTATATTTTGATATCTTGTCCATTAAAGTCGATTTCACCATCCGTGCCAAATATTCTTGTTTTTCGTTGGCAGATATCTTGGGTATGTGCAACCATTGTGAATGTAACTGTGATGTCTTTGAACTGCATATTCACAACTTGGTTATCCACTAGATTAAAACATGTTACCAACATCGTTATCGCATTCGTAAACACACTTTCCGTAATCAGTAGTTCTCAGCGCTCTTTCCAAACTTTCTACATCTATAATTTCATCTACAATAATGGCACTAGTGGGCCATTCATCGGCGGGCTTGTAAATCTTTTCCGCAGAGTAGCAGCACTGCTCATAGTTGCAATCCACACATCTAGTAGCAGTGCCAGCCTCTTTTGGTTTATTGGACTTTTTGAAATAGTTCAAGCTACCAAAGGAAGATACATACTGTATTAACAAAGCTTACCTTTAATTCTGAATCGCAAAACCAATTGATTATATCGATATCATGGCAGCTTTTCGTCATTAGCGAGAAGCACGAATCAGCAGTTTTATGCCAGTTGCCTCGGACGTATGAATGAGCAAAATGCCAATTTCCAACTGGCTCCAAATGCTGAATGTTTACCACCTTGCCAATACGTCCATCTCTGATCAACTGTTTGATTTTTTGGTTGAATTTAGTGTATCGCAGGACATGGCCAACCGCAAATAAGCACTGGTGCTCCACAATACTGTTATAGATCAACAAGCAATCTTGCGCTGTTGTTGCCATAGGTTTCTCTAATAGAATATCATATTTCAAAGCAGCAAAGTGTAATAAACAGTCCGTATGAAGCGCATCTTGACAGCAGATCAGCACGCAATCAGCTATCTTTGCATTTATCTTCTTGTAATCTTTAAATTCCTGTGCATTGTATTTCTTGCTAAACCGCTGTCTCCTGAAATCATTTGGTTCAGCAACTGCAATAATTTTCATCTTTGGGTTTTGTAATGCATAGGAACAGTAAATATTTCCTCGTTGTCCTGCCCCAACAAGCACAACTGTCGGCATTTCAAATTTTAGCTGAAATTTTTCAATCTTGGAATTTGGAGAATTGCCCTATCATTTTCGTTGGAGCAGATTGGTAATGTATCCAGATGATCAATAGTACTGGATGGATATCTCGCGAGATTTCCCGCTCAATAATTTTGAAAATACTCAAATATTGCGAGAGTGCTGCCTTCGAGTAAGTGACTATCGTTCCCAGTTGATTAAGCACCAGATGTATCTAAACTTTTTTATTCTGCCGATAAAAAGAAAGCTACTCCTGCCAAGATCCACGGACTAGGACTGTCCAAGAACGGCACGCATAGGTTAGTAACAGTCTTTTCCCTTGTGGGAGTGACATATACCGGGACGTTCATTTTTCCATTCATATAAACATTTTCTTCTGGTATCCAAGCTAGCTGGAAGGAAGGAACCGCGGCAAATATTGGATCATTAGCGCTGGCTTCAAGCATATTCCTTCCATCAAATGTACACCCTTGGATCCAAAGGCTTTCAACCGTAATGCTGTACAAGTTATTTCCTTCGTCCGATCTCCAGGAAGAAACTAATTTCAAAGTATCCATCGGTCGTTGCACTAAATTAGTTAAAGTTACATTTTCTTGAAGTCAATTGTCTTTGAGCATTGAGGAAAGTAACCGGGTTGAACAAGTGTCCAAGCTGCAGCGGTGTGCTGAAGAATGTTCCTGACAACACTTTATCTCTATAGGAACTAACTGCGAGGCATTTGCAGACAACATTTTCAATAAATAAATGGACTGTTCCAGGACCTTCCCAAACGTCCAGCCATATCTTTGGAGTTTCGCCGTTAACAAGAGCAGTTCCTATCTGCTGAACTTCATTCGATAGCAAGGCTGTTCCTCTCAAAATCTTTGAAATTTCTCCAAAGTGGGTATGAATAAATTGAACCAATTTCAGCGCGTTGATTAATTCCAAATCAAAGAATGAAATAATTGGATCGCCATTTGGTTGGGATGCAATCTTTTTTTGCAAAAGATCATTACCGGTATTCAATTTCTTCCAAAGTTGTAACAAAGGCAATATCTGCAGAGTCCACTTTTCCTTGTTGAACCGTTGTGCGTGAACTGCACTGCGTTTCTGTCATTAAAATATATTACCAAGTGTTGCAATTTAGAAATAATATCCTGACTGGTATTACTTTGCAGCGTTCGGTCAATATTAGCTGGCAGACCCAAAGTAAGCACATTGTCCAATTCAGGCAGTTCGTTAATAATTTGCTTGTAGGATGTGTGATCAGTTGATCTAGGAAGGACAAATTGCTTTCCAAACTTTTGCGCTCCAGATTTTCCGTCCGGTGGAAATATCTCATTGTTGAAAATCTGTGCGAGGTACGTTTCTAGTTTGAGTTCATCCTGTTGATCGTCTATTCTTCCTCCATAAATCGCACTCTTTAGTAACCCATGAACAATTTCCCATTGAATAGTTTCTCCCGATGAAAACATGGACTAGTTTAAAAATCAATTACGTGAAGTATATCTGCACTCGAACGTAAATCGGCGGCTGAAAACTCGTAAAACTTGTTCCAGCCTTGCGGAATATAATTTCTTCTTTCTTGGATCACAGCATGGAACCAAGCAAGTGCGAATAACGCTTGCGACCTAACATAGTTTCCGTTAGCTATAAATTCTGGAGACCAGTTGTCGTATATTCTTTTCAGGTTCTTTTTCAGTCCTGGTGGTGCTTCGACAGTAATCTTTAAACAAGACTCCAACAAGCTAGCCGGGAACTTTGGATGCGCTTCCGATGTCAACCACAACCGAAAGTTTTCATGTGGTTTCCCGCTAGCCAGCTCTTTTTCCAATTGGAATGCCCATCCAATCACTAAATGGATATTTTGCAGGTAGACCCAGTCTCCATTTTGTTTTGCGGAACGCACTAGCTGAATTGCTGTGTCTCCTTGCCCTTGACCCATAGATACCTAGTATTACCGCAAATTACCTCATGGAACTTGTCTGCTCCGATTTGAGAAACTGCGAATTCCCGAATATCTTGGGATGGATCTGCACCTGGAGTTATGATAAATAGTATTGGTTCCGAAGCATGCGTTTCGTTACCCAGCAATGACTTTAAATTAAGCGTCGGCGGCGATAAACTATCTTGGTTCAAAGCAGCCGTGCAGAATATAGTCACTAATATTAATGTATATTTACTAGCAGTTAGTAATCTATCTGGTCTTAGCGCTTGTACTATCAGCAACTTCTGGAACGGACTTATCCTGTCCTTTGGGATAGAACTTTCGCAATTTGGATCTTTCATCCATTTTACCCAAATATCCTTGCTGCCAAAATTCACAGTATTCACCAAAGTAGGAAGGGTATTCTATAATTAATCTAGCAGTACCGTCAGTTTCAAGAAATAAGTCTTTCGATCAAGTGGGACCCAATCTGGTGTTTCAACACTCTCTGAGGTTTCGGTTGTCAAGATTTGGCCGGTAAATAGCTCCCATTCGTTTGTTTCGCACATATTCGGATAAAGTTCATGTAAAAGATATAGTGCAAACATATGTCTATCAGCCTTGAAAATTGAGCGTGAGATATAGTTGAAAATCAATTTTTCAAGAGAAACCTGAAGCAGCTGGTTCCGCATTTCCACGTTATTGTTTGTGTTTTCAGATGCGAGTGAATGATTGAATATCCTCAAGAATGTAGCTAACGAGAATTGATACATGTTGTTTAATTTGTACAATTCGTTTACTACAAAATACAATGCACTCCCATGTGCTGAAATACTCGTGTATTTTTCTCTTTCAAGATCCAAATCCCTTTGTAGAGATCTTGATTCTGTTAGGCTGGTGGCTATGATGCTGCTTTTCTCTTTGGCTTCATTGAGAGAGTTGATTAATCCCTTGTTTTCCAGAATGTTTCCTTCTGCGTTTGCCAGTTCTTTGAGGAGTTGATCTTCGAAATTGGTCAATTGAATCTTTAATTCTTCCTCCTTTTTAAGCAGTTCGACTTTTTGAAGCTCCAGTTCCGGTCGTTCATGCTTCAATGTCAGTCCCAGTAGTTTTCCGGCCAACCCTGCCCTGGTGATGGTAAAATTGATGTCATTGATAAAACCTCGAACGTAGGTTGGAAGTGTAAATGTGGATCGTCTGGTAACAAGAATTAGTTTAAAGTCTCCGTTGTAGTCAATTGTCTTTTCGCCTATTTCAACGATAAATCTTGGCCCTTGCTTGAGCAAACTCTTTCTAATCAGTGGTATTAGGACTGGTTCAATTTTTGACACTTCCTGCACAATTAATGTCTTGCCAAATCTCACAGCCAATTCTAGTGAACGCAGAAAGTTGTCATCACTCTGATTTACAATTTCGGGTTTCTTTTCTTTCAAATGGGTTTTGAGCCATTCAATCGATTGCGATGACGGATCAATAAGTAGCGGAGTAGTTTGGTTGGCCAAAATAATAATTGCGTTTTCATTTGAAAGTGTGTCGGCAGGCAGCCCTTCAGTTTTCCAAATTAATAGTTCGCTTTCAGTACTCATAATATTTCTGAAATCAAATGGATCTGTTCGATTTGTAATCATGCACCAGCTTTCTACCGCTTTCTGTCTGTGATCTTCAGGTGCTCCAGCCAAGTATACAATGAAGGCTGCTGAGAGCATAGCATCCCTTGGCAAATGCTTCAGACACGTTTCCAGTTCCTGGGATTGGATATTCCATCTCGTTCCCTCTCCAGACAGTTTTTCTAATAGTCCCTGAGCCCTATGCATAATCTCCATTGCATTCTCTAAACCAGCCCGCAAACCTTCTGCTTCCCTCGTTTTGTTTCCAAAGCCATCTCTTAGAGCTTCTACTTTTTTGTCTACCAAGTCCAGCCCTTCCTTTAGCTTTGCTACTCGAGCTCTTGATTCCTCTAAAGTATTGGTTAAGCGCTTCAGATCACTCTCTAGGGGAGCAACCTTTTCAACAACTGCAGAATACTGGATATTCGCCTTCACCCACAATGCTAAAGGCGCGGCAGCTACAGACGCTCTTTTGATTGTAGCTTCTTCAAACGATGCTTGATTCTTTGCGATTAGTTGGGAAACTGCATCTCTTGTTTGTCTAGTGATTGAGCGAACATCGAAATTCATAATTTCTTCCTTTACAGTTCTTTGGCCCAAGAATCCCTTCATACTGTTCCACGACATATCGAGGTTGCCCATCAAACGCAACACGGCTTCCAATACATCTCTAATTGCTGGCGGAGGTGCCCTTAGCGACCTGATTTCAGATAGTGACTCTGATCTAATTTCTCCGACTGCAGCTTTTGCCGCGCGTATTACAGGCTCGACTTCAGCCAACTCCTTTTCTACAGCCTGTTTGCGAACAAGCATCTTTGATTCTTCTTCTCGCAGAGTTTCAGAAAGCGCCTCCATTTCCTTCTTTTGATCCGATGCCTCAATCATACTCTCTGTAATTTGTTTTAGTGCCTGATCCGCCTCTGATTGTTTAATAGCCAGCTCCTTTTGTTGCTGTTTTGCATCCTTTGATAATTTGTCAACGAACGCGGCTGCTTCCTGCAACTTCTTCAACCCACCGAGTAAATAGTTTTGTTTCTTTTGCAGCGTATCTTTTTTGACTTTGTATACTTTGTCGTACATTGACAGATATTCCATAAAATGTTTGGAAGTAGCTCCATTTGCTACACACGTTTGATGGATTGCCAGGATTTCTCTGCCTAATATTTCTTTTTCTTGGAGTTCTTTAAGGACAGCAGATTTGGAAAAGGTGTTTTTGATCATTAAATCCATGGTATCAGACGACCAATTCTCTGTCCACAGCATTTGGCATCTCGTGTACAGCGCAGGATTGGCTTCGCACTGGGTAACAAAATCGGGGCTGGCACTATCAAATATCAACGCAATGTGCAAGCATTTTCGGATCCTCGAAACAAAGTACTCATACATGGTGCCTCGGAAACTCTCCTGAGAGTAGCTGTCTTTGAGTTGGTTGGCAATGGCGTCCAATTCTTCCTGCGAGTATATTCCACCCACCTCGGATCCGCTCAACAAGCTATTGATGATTTCCAAAAAGGATGGATGCACCAGTTGGAAGTCTTCAATCATAAAGGTTACATCCTCTGCTTGAACACCGGCGATTTGGAGTGCTTGCTTAACGTCTGCCAAAAACAATTTGGTTGTGTAAGTTGGCGATACTTTTGGACATACTATTTTGTAATCGTAGGTGTATGATGTAAAAGTAACCAGCTTGCTGTATGGTATACCAGGTCTCCCAGCCAACAGCAACGACCCACCAGCCTGCCCAAGGATTCTTTCAATTCTAGTAATCTGCTCCACCATTTCTGGATATAACTGAAGCTCCAGATTCTGAATATCTCTCTCATAGCCTTGTAATTCAGATTGTATTTGGTCTCTGCATTCATCTATGCTTTTCTTCAGCAAGGAAGTTCCCAAAGATAAATTAATTGTACTTGTCGATCTAATCGATTTTGAGTACACAAATCCCCCCAGTGATCCTTCGTAATTCCAGTCACTCCGTAAAATCGAAAACAGAATAGACTGAAACTTTTGTCTGGCGTCTGCACCAACCAACCGGTCTTGGATCAGTCTCTGCGCTTCATAAGCAAGAATATCAATAATCTCCTTTTCGTCATTTCCACTGTAAACATACCGTACAAGCGACAGCAACATTCTTGAGATATCTCTTGGGGTAAATGTGTAATGGGAATACATATCCACAGTGAATTTTTGGATTGTTTGCTCGTAAATATTGACTATGGTCGCGGCTAATTTAGAAATATTCTTTGGCATGGACCAAACTTTGTGATTCGGACTGCAATGTTCTATGATGGGCTCCAAAAATATTCTGTAGATACTCTGTAGTTGATCTCTGTCGGTATACGACATATAGCACAGTCGAACAGACGAAGTGAAGCGAGTTGAGAGTTTGTTTCTGCCTACAGCAGAGGAAGGATTCATTGACGCAACTATCTGAATGTTTTCAATAGAAATCCACTCAAGGGTTGAATCAAAGAAGCCTTTGTAAGTAAGCAACTGCTGCAGGAACTGTACCAATTCAACAGTGTCATATTTATCTGGAGATGGCAAATTAATATCCTTTAAATACAATATTAGCTTTTCGGCATCTTTTGGGCGAAGCATTCGTCCATTTGTCGTTGTTGCGGCAACACAGGACTGATACAATCTCTGCAGCACTTGAACTGATTTTGTCTGAGAGCTGCAGTGGATAATAGCGACATTTGTTGATTTAAGCTTCGAGAAACAATGACGCAGTGTCGTATACTTTCCTGCTCCTTCAGGGCCAACAACCAAAACCGGACTTCCATCCTTCAGCCATGGCAACATGATATCGACAGTGCGTTTCAAGTCAAGCGTTTCAACAACAGGCAGACTGTCCAAATCACTCATTTGATTAATGTGAATAGCTTGAGAATCTTCTCTTTGATATAGCTCCAAGCCGCCTTTAGCATTTACAAAATAGTCCAAAATCTTTTTAGCATCAGGAACACTTTCACTGCCCCAGTTCAGTAGCTCCGCTGCAAACTTTAGTCGGTGGTCCATGTACAAATTTGATCCCAGCCCTCTGATCAACCCATACAGGAATGACAGTTTATCTGTAGCATGCTGCACTTGGGACAGCCCATTCATAATCAATCCTGCTTTCGTTGTATCTACAACAAACTCGCCATTTTTCTGGATCCAGTCAATGCTCTGAAACAAGAACTGATCAATCCACGATTTCAACAAGGTTCTGATGTTTTCAGGTCTAGTTAGAGAGTGTTTACCTTTTGTTGAGCCAGCTCTCTGCTAAAATCTGCGAGTCTAGTGTTTCATCAGAGAGGTAAATCATACCCATGCGAGATACTGTAGCTGGGGACGCAAACGTAAGATTATGTGTTTCAAACATGAAATTAACGTTAGGACCAAATTGAATTCGTTCGCCGTTTGGCATTGTAAGCAGCCTGTTATCGTCCAAAACAGAGTTTAGCGATTCGACCCATTCCGGATCAATGTCGCCGTCGCAAACAACCCAAGAGTGAGTGTCGAGATTTTCTTTCACTGCTTGTCTCGAAGCAAAAGTCAAAACCCCATCGGACCATTCTCTTGTATCCATATCCATGTGTCCTAGCAGCATTTGTCTGTCAATTGCCTTTGGATTTGACTTGTGCACAACCAGCTTCTGCCCCATTTTAATCCATGTTTTTTCGAGCAATCTCCAAATAGTGGATTTTCCAGATCCAGATGGACCTACCAACACAACCCCCATTCTTTGGCGGCAGGCTTCGTACAATTGAAATACCTTTTCTGCCTGAGTATCCAAATATATCAAATCCAATTCTTTATAGGCTTCTCGCAAAGCAGTGTCGAGCTGTGCATATTCAATTTCTTGCATTTGTACATCAGGGAACAAATCCTTCAACAACAGGTTGAAATGATGAGAGTCGCTAAAAGTAAGCTTTGAAATAATGCTTGCACAAAGGGCTTTCACAATAATCAGGCTTTCGTCGATTTCTACGTTGCGCTTTTTCTCTTCGTGGACCAAGTTTCCAGCCAAACTTAAAACAGCTTTAAGTGGACGCAGCCCCCAGTCATAGTGCTGTTGCGTAGTAAGAAGTTGTTTTGAAAGAGTAAAGATAGATACAACTTTGCTTCCCAATAATTTTCCGGATTTGAATCCTTCAGATAGCAAAATAACTTCAGCAATCAAATCGTAATTTGGATGGGTCATGGCTACAGATCTGAATAATTGCTTGAGGTTGTCCGGCAGTCTTTGTCTCCCACCATATCCCTTTCCAGCAGGATTCAGTGTTACAAATATTCCAGAGTTTGGATCTAGATCAACAGTTTTTCCCAGCAAAGTCACACTCTTTTCTTGTTTTTTGAGCGCATTTTGGATTACTTGAATCTGTTGCGAAACTGCAGAGAGTACAGCTTCTTCCAATCTATTAAACTCATCAAAACATCCCCAAGCACCGCATTTTACCAGCCCAACAAATATTCTTCCCATGCTTTTGTAATCAATTCCTTCGTCACAGTTGAATACCAATACCTGACGGCCAAAGAGCACGCCCAGAGCTTTTACGGATTCTGTTTTGCCAGTACCTGCCGGTCCAAATGGATTCCCTCCAAACCCACTCGCCATGGCTTGGGTAAGAGTCAGATAACACTTGTCAGTAAGTGGAGTGTGCACCAACTTTGGCGGAATACCCTGATATTCAAACGAATAGTAAAATTCAGCATCGTGCATTCGGATGACGCATTTCTTTTCCTTGTTCAGGTAGAATCGCAATTGCTTTCTCCAAATCCACGAGTCGGCTGAATTGACATTCTTCATTTGATCAACAACATCAATAAAATGAATAATATCGAGAATTAGGGATTTGATTTTGAGTTCCGTGATGGTCTTTTCAGTTTTGTCTTCAATTGATTTGGTGTCAAAAGTAGTGTATTTCTCCAACTGGATATTCAAGGACTTTTGCAATGGATCAAAATTACCGCCGCTCTGCAATATTTTTTCAACGTTTGATGTGAATTGCAAATATTCCGATAACCCGACAATCTGAGTTGGATATTTGAAAATGTTGCCCTCTTTTAGACATTCATTGAGGAGTATTTCAAGTGTCCTTGCCATTTCAAGCGCAAATTCTTGCAAATAGGCTTCGACTTGATCAGTAATTAACACTGGTGTTTTCAGCTGGACTACTTCGCCATGCAAGCTTTTCATTGCAGCAATGTGTTTGCACTCAGTGTCAAACTCCACACTATGGACACCGGCAAACAACTTTTTGAGATGTGTCTGTATAATTTGTGGGTTTTGAGCTTGTCCCAAGATTTCCAGCAAATCATCGTCTCCCAAAAAGTAGAATCTGGCAAATTTGGATCTCTTTTCTTCCAAGAATTCATTCAGTGCTTTTTGGCATCTGTCTAGTTGATCCTGCAGTGTATTTAATATCGACTTTATGTTGGGAATGGTAGTAATTGAAACTATTCTTGGGTCAGAGTTGATGCGTTGCATAATTGATCGGAAATCGTCGTCGATTCTTGAAAATCGCGCTTGTTCGGAAGGTAGAGCGCCTTTACTGAAAATTGGCTCTAGATAAACCCATTTTCTTTGGATATTGTTTAATTTGTGCAAGTACTCGTCACACTCTGCCAGTTTTTGTTCCCAAATAACAATCTTTTCACTAAAATTGTTGAAATAGGGAGAATCTTTCAAGCTGGATAATAAAGACTGATTGTCGCCAATTTGAGTTAGGGTTTCTTTCCATTCCTTGATCAAGCTGAGGTTTTCCATATGAGGGAGCAATGAAAACACACTTGAAGCACCCCAGATGTCAAGTTCTTGAAGTGCTTCCCTTATTGAAATTTCACCGTTGGCCCTATTATTGAGATCAACAATCTGATTGATATTCTTTTGTATATTGTCTCCAACATCAAGCAGATTTCCAAAGTTCAAATCAGCCAAATTAGCCTTGATAGAGATCAATCTAAACAACTCGCCCCAATGTTCAGACATCCAACTATCACCACGGACGTATTTAAGCAGAGGAGCAGTGGTTTTCAGATTGTTTACTTCCTTGAGCACAAATACCAGGTCATTTTTTTGGTGCAGTTTTTCAGACCAGTCATTCAAGAACTCTTCAAACAAATGAGTTTTCCCCCTGAATGAAATCCAATCCTTTTGTTTATATTCGGTTAACGAATCATGAAACTGGTTTGCTAGGTTCCACATTTCAAAACTGGACTCGATCGACTGCTGCAATACCCCAAGCTCAGAGAATTCTGGCTGATTGATGCCAAAATAGATGCAATCTTGATATATTTCTTCTTTTGCGTTTAGCAGTTCTTTGAATTCTGTTTGTTTTTCCGTAATAAAGCCTAAACTTGCTTTTGGGTCGCTTTCAGCCTTGGGTTTCAATTGATTCCATCTGGTGGAAAACTTTTCCAGATCTGCCAAATACATTGCGATTCGCGAGTCAATCTTTCCCCTTAATAAATCAACTTGTTCTTTAATCATCAATTCATGACTTTCAAGCATCAACTCCAATTTGTTCCACTTGGTTTTCTGGAGCGAGTAATCAACTCCATTTCCTGATACAGTTTTAAGCAGCTTGTTTTTCAATTCTATTTGTTCAAAATGTGTTTGAATGGATAGTTTGTTTTTGGATAATTCTTGGTGTACCTGGTTGGCGGTTCCGATTTCCTGCATAGTCTGCGGTCTTTGTAGCAAGATATCCATCGCAATGGTAGAAAATTGCTCGACAATCTTCAAGTGCTCCAGAATAGTGGCTTTCAGAGTGTTTAGCAATCCGTCAAACAGTTTTTGTAAATGATCATCGATAGTTGATTTAACTGGGGTGGTAGAGATTGATATGCAGTCGATTTGGATACTAGTCGGTAGCTGCTCAGCTTCCTTTCCCTTCTGCTTCAACTGTCTGAAATTCATTTCATATTCGCTAATTTCTGTTAGATTTTCCTGCAAGAAAGAGTCCAAGTCAACCGAACCAAGCACTACCCAATCTTTGAATACATCGACAACTTTAGCCAAGTTGGTAAACAGACTGTCAGCTTTCTTATACACAGAAACCAAACACAAAGAGTTTTTTTGAACCATGAACTTGAATATTTTTGACTCTCCCAGTGGTTTGAAACTAGTTGGTAGATTAATGAATTTCTTCATTTCTCTGTAGTATTTGGCTTTAATTTCTTCAAACGATGGTCGGAATTGCAGCTTTTGCGATTTATAGACCAAGTCTACTTTGATTTCTGGCAAACGCTCATGGAGAGTCTCGAGTCCAACCTGGTATTGATGTTCCAGTGCCTTGTATAATTGATAGTCAATATGATTTCTCCATGATAAAGTCAGTTCCGGTTTAGTTTTTTCTTGCACAGTGTTCAATATCTGTCTAATAGAATTCAAGATTTCTTTCCATGCATGCTGGTTCTTTACCAAATCAGTTCCAATTAATGTCTTTACATGATCAATGATAATTGAATGATATTTCTTTAGTTTGGTATTTTCAGCAGTCAACAGATTAGACTGTTGTTGTATTTTTGAAACGAAACTGTCGATTTCTTGGTGATTAGTCCAATCAATAGACTTTTTCACTATTTTTTCAAACTCCAGAGCTGGGAGCAGGAGCATTGATTGTTGGGATGGAAGCATCTGCTGTTCAATTGTGTTGTAAAAGTTGCTAATCTGCTTCAAAATCAAACTGTATCTGTAAAACTTTTTGGCATTTTCATTCAATTTCAAAATATCTGATGGAACCTTGAAACCCATTGCTTGCAATTGTCTATTTTCCCTTACTAATGACACCAGATAGTCTGGATAATTTACAACTAGCTTGCCACTCTGTAAATCCAATTCCATCAACTTGCCAAAGGAGTGATTTTTATCCAAATTAGTCTTCCAATTATCAAATTGTTCCTGCTCATAGTGTTTTAGTTCATTCAATAGGGAGCTGGATAAACTAGCGAATTGGTTATTCTCAATCAACGATAAAATAGACTCTGTTTCGTTGATTCTGTTGGTTGTCTGTCTTGCCCAGATTATATTTCCAATAACTGGTGAAATATTAAACTCGGTTTTTTTATCTACAAAGTTTACTGAAATCTTTTTCAGCCAATTGATAGAATAAGCCAAAAAGTTTTGCTTTTCAGCTTCCAGTTTGATTGAAAACTGTGGTTTCTCAATCAGAGCCTTGTATTTTTGAAATTCTTTTTTTAGCTGATTTGGTTGGTTTTGTAGATTGGCGAGTATTTTTTGCAGGTTGTTTATTGCAACTTCCCTCACAGAGGCTATATTTTGATCGTATACTTGGATTATCTCATTGAATTTCTGGTCATTTAGCATTACCAAGTTTTCGTTCTTGTCCAAACTGTTTTTGTAATCTGCGTTGAGTTGCATTAGCAGTTCGTTGGTTGTGATCAAATCAATAATCTGGTTAGCAGATATTTACTTGATTGATTCGGTTCAATACTACGGAAAGTTGGACACACTTGTAAGGCTCTCCTTCCCAACGATTAGTAAGAGTATTTGGCCAAATTTTGCCAGTTAAAGTGTCGAATATTCCAAACAGATTTAAAAGCACTTGCTTTTCGAGAATATAATCTTGCAATTCAGTAGTTGGATGGTTCAAGAAAAATGAATGGATTTGATTGCTG
Organism: Terramyces sp. JEL0728; assembly: GCA_027603945.1. NCBI lineage: Eukaryota > Fungi > Chytridiomycota > Chytridiomycetes > Rhizophydiales > Terramycetaceae > Terramyces > Terramyces sp. JEL0728. The sequence goes on from JADIIU010000088.1 coordinate 25,090, forward strand.
ATTATTTCAAATAAATTCTTGATTCTTTGTTGTGGGAAGGGAGAATATTCTTGCTGGCGCCATAAATCATCCGTAATTTCGTATAAACCATCAACGGATTCAATCAAGTCGTTCAAAGACCTATATTAATAGCTGTTACGATATTCTATCAAAAAATCTCAGCTGCGAAATCAAATCTTTGAAATACAAAGCCCTGGATTTGGAATCGCTACTTGTAGACAGGTATTCTGATTCCCAGTACAGGTATTCGTCATTTATCGAGTCAATTTTTACCAAATCCTGTTTCAGCGTCAGTTTTAAATTTGCTTCCAAATCCGATAATATGCTTTGTATTTTGGAATTAATTTTTCCTTTTTGCAGCATAGGAGTAAAGATGGAATGAATCGATTGGTATAGCTCGTTAATAGGGTTGGATGAAATGGGAACAAACCGGACTAGTTCAAAATTTTCCCTGGTGATTGAAGCAGGCTTGAGTTTTGTCAACATCATACAGATATGGTCAGGATGAAAGGTATTTTCTATTTTTATTGCATTGTTCTAGATTAGATTTTGTTACTTGTTGGTTAAAATTAATGTAAATTGTGGTTAAATTTGGATCCAAAAGGAATTTTTCTAGTATTGGGAATGAATCCAGAACATCCAAGTCGGCATTGTACGCCGAGAGTTGCACTTGGACGAGCTTTTTTATTAATGGTTTTGCTTCCATTTGCAAAATTAAATCGCGTCAACAACATTAAAATCGCGCATATTTTTATTGATTCTCTACTCGGGTTTCTGATTGATGGTTTGCTAGGCTGATCCTCTTCCAATCCAAAGCGAGACTAGAGTGCTGCGCTTTGAGAAAAGAACAAGAGTCTAGTTGTTTATAGCCGTTTTGAACTATTCGCAAGATATGGCCAGACGTTTGTTGATATTTATAATAGCGTTCTTGCAAGTGCGACAAGTGGATAGTTTAAAGTCAGTCTTTACAAACCTACTTTATCGTGAGCAGCTATCGAGTCTTTGAACACAAGGTTAGTTTCGGAAAAATCATGCTTATCCAAAGGCTTTAAGATAAAGCCATCAAGTAGAATAACTCGTACGGCATAGAGCATGTATCTTTCCATAATGGCTGTGCAAAGATCCATGTTCTCTGCAAAATTGCAGTTCAGTTTGGCCAATAGTTTGCAAATGTCATAACCAACTTGTAATTGCAGGATATTTCTTGTTGATCTTTGGCTCGCCTTACTTCATTATGATTCGGGGCATGCTACAGTTCATGATGTATAATACAACAGCAATTCCAGCCCTATTACAATAGAAAAGGTTGCTATCTGTTAATTCGCACTTGTGCTATCTGATTGCTCAGCCGTATCGGTACTGCTTGCTGTTTTAAATACCTTCAACCATAAATGTGGCGAGACTAAATGTCAAGAAAGCCCAAATCCCTGCTATTTAAATCACGAAAGTACAAATCAGTAATGAAGCCAAACAAGCAAAAACGGCCAATGAATGCATTCTTTCGCTACAAACGCGCAATGAAAGAATCCGTTTCAAAGCAATACAAAACACGAAAGAACAGTGAAATCGCAGCTATCTGTGCTTTATTATGGGAAAACGAGTCTGTAGATATCAAATTATTTTACGCTAAAGAGACTGAACGTGAATACTACGAGTATCGCATGACGTGCTGCGAATTAGAATTGGATTTTTGTACTGGGTTTACTCCATCTGTCGAGCAGTGTGAACCTATTTTAACGTACATGTCAAATAGTAACTAAAATAAAGAAGCTGGCCTTTTCACTTGGTAAATCTTGGCAAGTCCATCTTACAGTATAGCACCTGCAGCATATTGGAGTTGCCCTGCTACTCTCTCAATCGTGCGATACTCTTTGTGTCCCATTTGACAGTTGTCTTCTGAGTCACATGACCTCTGAATTAAGAAGCAAGATTTTTTTTAAAGATCAGAATGACAAAACAAGACTTGATCCTCACCATCTTGAACAGAACCAATTCAATAACCATTGAAGGATTACAGCAAGAAGCAAATGAACTTACACAAGAAGAGTTTCAAGAAACGTTGAATTTGCTTGTAAATGAAAAACGAGTTGAAGTGCTGACTCTGCAAGGAAAGATGATTTTGAAAGCTAGGAATGACGATGAAGTTCAAAGGTAGGATATTGTAGTGCACTGCGCTGTTTTACTGCACCATTTTGATTCCATTTCGATATTGCAGTGAAATAGCGCAGAGATGAAAAAAAGTCCAGTCTAATAGTAGATACCAGACTATGAATCAGAATGAAATTATAGTATATCAGTTTATTAAGGATGCTGGGAATAAAGGAACTTGGGTTAAGCACATCAAGGAAAAGTCGGGATTGCATACAAAGATTGTTAACGATGCAATTAAATCACTAGAGAAACACAAGCACATTAAACTAATCAAATCGGTCAAAGTAAGTATCAAGGAGCTGTGATGTACTCTATGAAATATCAGCGATATGGATTACATCGAAATATGGCAGGGCTAACAATAGAACCCGACGAAAAAAGTATACATGCTATATGAGCTTGAACCAAATGAAGAATTAACTGGGGGCAGCTGGTACGACGATGAAAAGATGGATATAGAATTCATCAACCAATTGTCCAACCATATATTGAAATTCATCCAATCAAAATCATTACCAACAAACGAAAAAAAGATTTTCTCGACCAGATACAATCTATTCCCATCTCTGTCGCAAATCCATTCCTTTATAACAAAGAGCGGTATCACGACCCAGCCATTATCAATGGAAGATGTAAAGAGTCTGGTGGAAAGACTAGTTTATGATGGACAAGTGAAGAGATTGGATTTAGAGGAAGATCAGGTATATCAGGCTAGACGCAATTATAACGGGTATTTGAATATTAATGTAGCTTTAATGGGTATGTGGAATCGCCGTGTGGGAAATGTCCAGTGTTTTCTTTTTGCAAAGAAGGAGGGCCTGTGCAGCCATCGTCTTGTGAATACCTTTCTCAATGGCTGGAATATTAATAAATTAGCATATCAAATAGTGCTTAACAATCAGCTGTTACAGCCACCATGACTGTGTTTGTCCCTATAATGGGCTTGATTCTCCAATCAGTGCTAATGGAGACAACTTGTCTGTTGGCCAACGACAATTGATTTGCTTATCTAGAGCTATATTGCAGAAACCTAAAATCCTTGTCATGGACGAAGCAACCTCTAGCGTTGACGGCGATTCAGATACGTTGATTCAGAAGGCAATCAAAGAGCATTTTGCTGGCGCGACTGTTATTAGCATCGCTCATAGGCTAAATACTATTGCCGAGTTTGATAGGGTACTGGTTTTAGATCAAGGGGAAGCGAAAGAATTTGATTCACCACACTTATTGCTGAACACTGCTGGCTCAATCTTTGCTGAGTTGGTACAAGCAACTGGCGATTCAAATTCAAAGCTCATTGCAAAACTTGCAAAGAATTATTTCGATTCCAAACAATAAACTGGTCATATAACTGTATTTCTTTTATAATTGATCGACTACAACACTGTTATATCTTCCGTGTACTGGACTTTCTGAGCGCAAATACTCGTCAAGCTCGCCAACACTGGCCAAAATAAGACCCATGAACGGAGGAGAAGGAGTTAATGGTCTGGTTTTGAATTCTGGGTGATACTGAACGGCAACATAGTACGGATGGTCTAGATTAGTTGGATATTTACCTTTCTTTTCAAAGATAATCATACGTTCTCCCTTTTCATCTCTTCCAATAAAGTGCAATCCTTTAGATTCCAATTGCTCGACATACTTGGGGTTAACTTCGTATCTATGACGATGTCTTTCATGGACAATGCTGGCATTTTTGTATAATTTTCTGATTTTAAAGTCCTCAGTTTCTTGTTGGAAGATTGTATCTCTTGAACCCAATCTCATAGTACCGCCCAATTGAGTAGTAGAGATTTCAGGCATGTTGATTACAACGGGATGCGGGGTTTCAGGATCAATTTCAGCAGAGTTTGCACCTTCCAGCCCCAAAACGTTTCTAGAGTATTCAACAACAGCCATTTGGAAACCCAAGCAGATGCCAAGGAAAGGAATGTTGTTTGTTCTTGCCCATTTACACGCAGCAATTTTACCTTCAGTTCCTCTTACGCCAAAACCTCCAGGCACTAGAATGCCTTGGACAGACACAAGCTTTCGCCAAGCATCGTGATACTGGATAGGGTCTTTTTGCAGCATTTCTTGTTCCAAAGCCTCAGCCTCGACCCATTCTAGTTCCAAAATCAAATTGCAGGCCAAAGCTGCATGTTGAAGAGACTTGACAACTGAAATATATGAATCATGTAGCGAAGTATACTTGCCAACAATAATAATACGAACAGTATTATGCAATCTAGTGTAGCGTTCAGCCATATTTATCCACTTGTTCAACAAAGAAAGTCCTTGAGGAGAGTGACGCGGTTCAAGATTCAATCTCTTGGAAAGGATGTTTAGAATTCCTTGATCTTTGAGCAATAGTGGGACATGGTAGACAGATTTGCAGTCATGTACTGCAAATACTGATTCGGAAGAGACGTGGCAGAACATGCTGATCTTTCTAGAAACGTCCTCTGAAATTGGCTTGGAGCTTCTGCAAGCAATCTACTATAAACAAGAAAATACAATATCAGGAGATAATCCAAGCCCGCGAAGATCTCTAACGCTGGCTTGAGTTGGTTTGGTCTTTTGTTCGCCAACACTTCCAACAACAGGAATCAAAGAAACGTGAATCAGGCAAAAGTTTTCATGCCCAACTCTAAATTGAAACTGTCTCATCGCTTCAATAAATGGTGCGCTTTCAATATCTCCGACGGTACCGCCTAATTCCACGATACAAACATCTGGCTCCAACCCAGAGTTGTCTACAGGGACTTTGGCGACCCGTTCAACCCAGTCTTGGATTTCATTAGTAACATGAGGAACAACCTGGACAGTTTTTCCTAGATAGTCACCTTGAATAAGTATTAGAAATACCTCTTCTTTCCTTTTGAATGACGCTATTGTAGATTTTTCCAGTAGTGATATTATTATCCCGAGTTAACACCACATCCAAGAATCTTTCGTAGTTGCCCAAATCCAAATCGACCTCACCGCCATCGTCCAATACAAATACTTCGCCGTGATCAAGAGGAGTCATTGTTCCTGCATCGATATTTAAATAAGGGTCAATCTTGATGGAAGTTACTCGAAGACCAAGAGTGCGGAGTAATAAACCGGTTGACGATGCGATTACACCTTTTCCAATTCCAGAGATAACACCACCACTAACAACAATATACTTCATGTCCGTATTAGGGGAAGTTTTTTTTCTTTTTTCATTTTTTTTCACCTGCCATTTTCGTTTGTTTCAGAAAATGGTTTCCAGTCACCATAAATTTTCCAAGCAAATGATAACATTCGTAACAGGAAACAAAAACAAACTAAAAGAATCTATGGAAATACTGGGCACGCAGTTTGAAATAACAAACCAAAACATTGACTTGGATGAAATACAGGGCACACCACAAGAAATAGCAATTTACAAATGCAACCTGGCATTGAAAGCAATCAACGGTCCAGTACTTGTTGAAGACTCTTGTCTCGGATATACGGCAATGAACGGACTGCCTGGCCCCTATGTAAAATGGTTTCTCAAGTCACTTGGGCCGGAAGGATTATACAAGTTACTAGATGGATTTGAGGATAAGCGGGGGTTCACATTATGCACAGTTGCATACGCTGAACCAGGGATGCACCCCAGTACATTTATTTAATATAGTTTTGTTTGAAGGCAGAGCAGATGGAACGATAGTTCAACCGCGCGGCCCAAGAGACTTTGGCTGGCAACCGATATTTCAACAAGACGGGTGCGAGTTGACGTATGCTGAAATGGATCTAGATCCAGCGACGAAACAGCACAAGAATACAATCTCTCATCGTGGCAGGGCTTTACAAAAACTAAAAGAATATCTAAAGAATAAACCATAGTTTTACACAGTAGTGTAATCAGAAACAGAATATATTTACACGAGTTAGCATGACCTTGCAGTGAATTCTTGGTCGAAATCAGGCGTGTTCATACCCATAGCAACAACTTTTTGGGCAGCTGAAAGACCAGCAGCGGTAAGACATCCATCGTCAGTAAAGAAGCCAGTATCTCGTTTCGCCAACAACCCTCCAATAGCTTGACTGGCTTGGGCAGCAGTACCGCCGGTTGTTTGCGCAGTTCCCTGAGCCAATTGGAGTGCAAGCGTGTTTGGCGTGCCTTGAGCTGAAGTTTGAGGTACCTGCTGGTTATTCGCTTGAGCTACACCAGCCAATAGCGATTGTTGTACACCTTGGATAGTGCTTAGTCCGGCCGGTCCAGCTGCTTGAGCACCTCTCTGAATGGCACTTTTTACCCCCTGTACACCACCAACTTTGCCCAAGAATTGGCCAATAGTTGCACCAATGTTTCCGCCTTTTTGAACATTACCAGCAGCTGCAGAGCCAGGAACAGCAGGAGCATTAGGAGTGTGGGCAGAATTAAACAATGCCTGGTCATTCAACCCATTAACCGAATGCACTTTGGTGAATTCAGCAGCATTGGTGTGTGCCATCAAGATTTCCTTGAACGCGCGTTTGTCTTGAATAGGAGCAGCAAAAGCAAGAGCAATGGTAAATACAATAGATTTCATTTGGTCTCATTGTCTTTTCACATGTTTATATACACCATGTTGAGCCTCAGATGTAAAACTTGCATCATTGATTTTTCACAAAGAAAAGCCAAAGAGTCTTTTAAAGTGCTTATCATCAATCGAGGGGATATCTTTGCTATCTCTTATGAGGAATAATAATTGATGTAATTCAAGTGCATGTGCCATTGTGTGAATTAAAAAAAAAGTACCAACACGTAACTTTTCGCGTAAAGAATGGATAAAGTAATATTTGACGAGTTTTCAAAGATACGTGTTCTAGAACCAGCAAACTACGACGAGAGTGAAAAACTAGGCGAGCAGTGCCAAGATTTCATTACAAAAGTCAATGACTTTTCATCAATCGTGTCCTATTTTTTAGATATGACTAATGAAAAGGCAGCACAGGTGGAAAAAGAGAAATTGTTGACTATTGGGTTGAGGATCAAAGTCGAGAATCAGCAAGAACAGAGAAAAGTCAAGATGAATAGTCTGTTGTTCCATATTGGACAGAGACAGGCAGAGCTCGATAGATTGATTGCCTATACAGAGTCTTTAGAAAAAGTAGAGAGAGAACAGTTACTCTTTATCGATTCCTTTGGTTCTAAATAAATAATGCTTCAATCTGCAATGTTCTGTTTGTTCAAGAACTACGAAAAGCAATGAAACTTCCTTTCGGATCACTTTTCAACTCTCATGAACGGCGAATTACAAGCGATACTTTAAAACAAAGCATTAAGGGCCAGCAACTCTTGCTTTTCCACCTTTGTAACAGAATAAAATAATGATATAGTACTCCTGACTTAAAAGTGGTTGTCTGAGAGAGTGAGGCAGTAGTGACAATGGACAGAATCCACTCTTACTCTTGCTTCACTCTTTTTCAAAGATTTGTTTTGGTTTTTTTCTTTTTCAATCTCAAATCACGTGATTAATAATTCAAAAACATCTTTATTGTATCCATTCTTTTGGAAATTCCAATACTTTCTGTTGCTTTGATCGAGTCAAGTCGATTTGTTCATCAAACACTTCATTCTGATATTTAAACAATTCCTTGATAAGCAAGAGTGCTTGTTTTTCTTTTCCGCTAAATACTAAACAGTCATTATCGGCATCATAGTATTCATTCGCAATTAAAATAAAGTTTTTCTTGTTTTTGATTTTCTGTAAATCTAAATAGACTTTGACTGACTCGCTTGGTTTTTTGGTGAAATCGTAGTTGTATATTTTGTTGTATTGGACAATGATTGGCTCATCAGTTGGTTGGTATTCCCTCTTTGTTGCTTTGATATTCATTTTTCCCATCAGAGAAAGAAAGAAATCTGAAGATTCAATGAAATCCTGTTCGTATCTGTTTAATCCTTTGTCTAACGAACTGATTTCTGGGAATGACAGCAAGTCCCTCTTTACTTGTTGCGGCGATAATTTAGAGAATTTCTGTATTAGGAATTTATTGTCTCTTCGTTTTAAATTTGTCAATGTTGAACTAAAGAATCTCTTCATTTCTTTTTTTCAGAAAAAGTTTTTGGAATCCAACACCATAAGAATGTCTAGTAGCAGTGAAGACGAACAAGAGATTGCAGTAGAAAAGATTGAACCGCGAGATTTCAAACCAATAATGAAGCTTGTGGTAGAAAATGGGTTAAATGATACAATAAGGAATCTAGCAAAGAAACAATCAAAAAACAAGCCATTAAAGATTGTAGACAAAGAATCAAAGTTATTTCAAGATATCAGTGATTACGTAGTGTCTAGCGATTCAGATTCAGATATTTACAAGCCAAAAAGCGTTGGAAAAAAAAAGAAAGAATCTCGAGATTCGGTTGAAATGGTGATTAAGAGTGTGATTAGCCGCTTGCCAAAGAGCAGAAAGGTTTATTTAAAAGATTTTTATAAAGCTGCCAAGCGAGCAAAGATAGATTCTGATGTAATTGTAAATATTGAAAAGAGAATGAATTGCCTGCAGAAATAAATATTGTATTCTTAGTCTTGTGAGGAAACCCAAAGTGAGTGACAAAACTATTTTCACGACGCGATGGAAAAGATACCACCGATAAAAAAAGATTTACTACCGACAGGAACAAGAGGTAGGAACTGGCTAGGTGAAATATCGTACATTCCCAAAGACCCAGTCCATCAAACACCTCTGCAAAAGTTTGACACCATTCATCAGAAATACCTCACTGAACCAAGAGTAACTGATCCGTCACCTCTAAAACAATCTAAACAAAAGAAAATTATTGTTGAAAAGAATGTAAAGAAAAAAGAGAGTTTTAGGAGTACAATGGTGAATATTATCATGCAGGAAGAACAGGAGGAAAAAGAAAAGATGCAGAGATACTACTACTTTATCACCAACGGCGTTGATACTCAACATGTTGCTAAAATGGAAGACAAATGGCTGTCAAATGTGCTTGATTTGATCCCGTCAAAATTGAAAAAATTATCAAGTACTGTACAGACACTTAGTGGTGAAATGAGAGATGATTACCATATGAGTGTAAAAAAAGCAATAGGTTACTTACATTAACCCTAGTTGACTTTGTGCTTAAAGATCCAAGAGAAAAAAACGAAACTAGCATAGAACAGGATTCAATCTTGGATTTTCAAGAATATAAACAGAGCATCATTAACTGGACTATAAACTACAGAGAATCTAAAATACTCTTGTCGTCATCTATTTTGTGTACAAATCCAAATATACTGGAAATACTGCTAGTTTGGAACAAATTCAAACAAACCAGATTGATTGAAATTGAGCCTATTGTTACCAAAGGAACATTTGAATTGAAAACATTTAAAAGCGCTGTTACTCAACGGTTGGAAAAAGCAGGCGAAAAACTAATGACTACGTAACTAATATTAACCTAGCTGGTATCCCACAATTTTAAATGTGTTTTATCAAGGAAGCAAAAGTAAAGAATGGACTAGCATTCCAAATGACAGGATGGAATCATTCTTTAGGCTTGTTTCGCTCCTACTAGCGGATCAAATACGCTACATTGTAGAGAAAAGTGCTTTGGAATACCTGGACTTGTTTGACCACTCTGAAAACAAGTTTCTTGGTATTGGCGGCAAGCCTGTAAATTTCTTGATTAGAATGGTACTGGATGATACAAAAATACGGTTGGAACCCTCGGTACTAGAAATACAGTCTACAGTCGAATCTCTCTTGGATTTGATATTTGTCACTGCTGACAAAATACCTAAAATCGAAACACAGCTATTCGCTACTGGACAGACGGTAACTACAAATAGAATACTGAGCAGTGTCAAGCCAGACCAATGCATCAGGGTTGCTTTTGAAGAAACCTTTCCTTTGCTGGTATCCCAAATAAGAAAGACTCTCAAAGACCGTGTATCGAAATTATTGGAAGCACCGGTCGTTTACCTTGCCGAATTCGATAAACACAAATCGTTGGTTAGCAGAGCCAGTGATTTCGACGTTGCTGAATTCTTGTCAGCAGATAAGAGTTACGATACAATGATGGACGAAGTGAAAAGATTTAGAACGATGGCAAACCAAATTTTATGCTCATACCCATTCATTGTCGGCTTCTCAATGATTGAGCTGCACTGCAACGAGTTTATCACCAGCTTATCCGAGCGATCTGTTTACCTGTCATATAGAATTATAGAAAAGTTGGGTGTGGAATACCGGACCACTAACCAAGAAATTATTACTGCTTTTGAAGAAATGGCGAAGCGCATTACCACTATGCCTGCAAACGTTGAAGAAATGTGCAACTTGCAGAAATACATAGATACAAGTAGAAACAACACAATGAAAGCGCTGGAAGAACAAGTAGACGATTCGAAAAAGAAACTCAACTTTATGATTACCTTTTCAGAATTAAAGAGGGAAGACTATGATATGAATACAGTCTTGTTCCAATGGCCTTTGAAAATCCCTCCAATCTTCCAAGAAGGTGAATCAAACTTGATTAAATCGCGGCAGGTTAACCAAGAAGAATTGACGACAAGAAGAGAAAAACTTGACACGGAATTGGAAGGGTACACTAAACAAATTGAAGAGTATTATTCTTATGGAGAGTACTCTGACATCAACAAGTACTTGAAATCAGCGCAAAGGCTACAAGCCAAATTGGAAGCTATAGGCGAAAGAATCAGCACATTTAACCATGAAGAAGAACTGTTTGGCTGGGAAATTACAAAATTCTCTACTCTATCAGCGACAATCGAAACTTTATCCCCGTTCCTTACTCTATATCAAACAAGCGTTGATTTGCAAAAACAGTACCATTCTTGGATGACTGGAAGTTTCTTGAAATTAGAACCGGAATCGGTCGAGAATGAAGTGACTACAATGTGGAGAAACATGTACAAACTGTCTCTAGTTTTTGAAAGCCATCCTATTCCTAGAGAGCTATCGAGAATAACCAAAGAGCAAATAGAAAAGTTCCAGGTCCACTTGCCGTTGATTTCCACTCTATGTAATCCAGGTTTACGGGAACGCCACTGGAAAGATATTTCGCAGATTGTTGGGTTTAGATTCCAACCGGATGAATCAACGAGTCTTTCAGCTGTTCTAGAACGAAACTTGGGGTCTTATATGGCAAATTTGGAGCAAATAAGTGTTGTTGCTACAAAAGAGTATTCATTTGAAAAAGCGCTGCAGAAAATGTACAACGAATGGAGAGATATACAATTTATCACACTTGATTATAGGGATACTGGCACACAAATTCTCGGCGGTACTGACGAGATACAAACCCTACTAGATGATCATATTGTAAAAACACAGACTATGCGCGGATCTCCGTTCATCAAAGCCTTTGAAGATGAAACTAAATCTTGGGACACCAAACTAATACTTGTCCAAGATATTTTAGACGAATGGCTAAAAGTACAGAGCACATGGTTGTACTTGGAGCCTATATTTAGCAGCGAAGATATCATGCGGCAAATGCCAAGTGAAGGGAAACGGTTTGTATCTGTAAACAAAACTTGGAAAGACATCATGGCATATACCGTTAAGGATCCACACGTCCAAAAAGTATGTGAAATGCCAGATCTGCTGCTGCTGCTAAAGGACAGCAACTATGAGCTAGACTTGATCCAAAAGGGATTAAACCAATACTTGGAAATCAAGAGACTGTACTTTCCAAGATTCTTTTTCCTTTCTAACGATGAAATGCTTGAAATACTCTCTGAAACTAGAGATCCAACCAGAGTACAACCGCATTTAAAGAAATGTTTCGAAGGCGTGAATAGTCTCGAGTTCACATCTAACATGGATATTTTAGGAATGTACTCTAGTGCCAAGGAATATATTCCGTTCACCAACAGTATTTCTACTAATGATGCTGCTGGATCTGTTGAGAAATGGCTGCTGGACGTGGAAAAAACAATGCTGGCTAGCATGCGACAAGTTGTATTTGCCGGCTACGAAACCTACTCTGACACACCAAGAGAAAAATGGGTCCTGACATGTCCGGGTCAAGTTGTGCTTGGCGTGTCGCAGATATTCTGGACAAGAGAGGTTGAGATGGCAATATACTCGAATAAGGAAAATGCCCTTCGTATATTTGAAGAAGTCAATACAGATAGGTTATCAAAGATTGTCGATCTGGTTCGGGGCAATTTGTCCAAACTAAACAGAAGCACCCTGGAAGCGCTAGTAGTTGTAAGTTTATTTTTATATTAGATTGATGTGCATGCTAGAGATGTCGTTGGCCAACTCGCATCGGCAAATGTAAGTAACATCAACGACTTTGCATGGCTCAGTCAGCTTCGATACTATTTTTCAACTCCAGAAGAAGGGCTGATTGTAAAAATGATCAACTCTGTCCAAAAGTACGGCTATGAATATCTGGGTAATTCCGCGCGTTTGGTCATCACGCCGCTAACGGATCGTTGCTATCGCACACTATTTGGCGCATTGCAACTCAACCTCGGCGGTGCTCCAGAAGGACCTGCTGGAACTGGTAAAACAGAGTCTGTCAAGGATTTGGCCAAGGCACTGGCCATGTTTTGTGTCGTATACAACTGTTCGGACGGGCTGGACTTTATTGCTATGGGCAAATTCTTTAAAGGACTGGCATCTGCTGGTGCCTGGGCATGTTTTGACGAATTCAATCGCATAGATTTGGAAGTTTTGTCTGTAGTTGCCCAGCAGATACTGACTATTCAAAGAGCCAAGGCTGCAAAAGTTGAAAAGTTTGTGTTTGAAGGTACAGAATTGAACATGAATCCAGTGGCAAACGTATTCATTACAATGAACCCTGGCTATGCTGGTCGCAGTGAATTGCCAGATAATCTCAAAGCACTCTTCCGTCCGGTAGCGATGATGGTGCCAGATTATACGCTTATTGCCGAAATTTCGCTGTATTCGTTTGGATTTGTGCAGGCTAGGTCGCTGGCTGTGAAAATTACTGCAACCTACAAGCTATGTTCAGAACAGCTCTCGTCACAAGATCACTACGATTACGGCATGCGAGCAGTAAAGTCTGTTCTAAACGCCGCCGGTGCTCTCAAATTAAAATATCCTCAAGAGTCAGAAAACATTCTTGTTCTTCGATCCATTATAGATGTAAATTTAGCAAAGTTCTTGTCTCAGGATATTCCGTTGTTCAAAGGCATCACGGCTGATTTGTTCCCTGGAGTTACTTTGCCTACCCCTGATTATGCAACACTAATCAGAGCGTTGGATCAAAATTGCGAAAAGTTTAATTTGCAAAATGTTCCAGCATTCATGGAAAAGGTACTTCAGATATACGAGATGATGCTGGTCAGACACGGCTTTATGGTTGTTGGAGAATCTTTTGCCGGGAAAACATCAGCCTATAGAGTGTTACAAGGAGCGCTGACTGATATCAACAAACAGGATGCAATGCAAGAAGCAAAAGTGGTTGTGCAGTGTTTAAATCCAAAATCAATTACTATGGGCCAACTGTACGGCCAGTTTGATCCAACTACCCACGAATGGTCTGATGGAGTTTTAGCTGTAGGGTTTCGCACTTTTGCGTCCACTCCCACTCCAGATAGAAAATGGATCATTTTTGACGGACCTGTGGATGCCATTTGGATTGAAAACATGAACACTGTGTTAGATGACAACAAGAAACTGTGTCTCAATAGCGGAGAAATTATCCAGCTGTCATCTGTGATGAGTTTGATCTTTGAGGTCAGGGACTTGGCTGTCGCATCTCCAGGTAATTGTAATTAAAGTTAGCCACTGTGAGTAGATGCGGTATGATTTTCATGGAGCCGGCAAGAATTGGATGGAGAGATACGCTGGTTGTTTCGTGGATGTATAAAAACACGGTATTGGAAGAGAATCAAAAGAACATGATTTCTGATTTCATTGATTGGCTGCTCCCCCCACTTTTATCGTTCTTGAGAAAGGATTGTGTCGAAATTTCAGAGACTTCTGATAGCAACCTGGCATTTGCATTCTTGAACATTTTCGAATCCTTATTAAACGATGCGGCTGGATCGAAAGCAGACAAACCGGGAGCAGTGAGCACCAAAAACGTTCAAGGCTGCTTCCTGCTTGCTATAATTTGGTCCATTGGAGGTAGCGTGAACGATGCATCAAGACCTAAATTCAACGATAATATGAGGGCAATATTTAATTCCCAGAAGCCTGCTCAAATGGAAATATCGTTGCCAGAAGGTTCGATTTACGAATTCGTGTTTGAAACATCCTCCTCTACTTGGAAACATTGGTTAACTACTTTACCGGAAAACTACACCATTCCAGCCAAAATTAAATACGACCAGATAATGGTGCCAACCCTGGATACTGCTCGTTATTCGTACTTGCTACAGCTGCTCATTCGCTATTCAAAACAAGTACTGTTTGTCGGACCAACAGGTACTGGTAAATCCATGTATATCAAAGACACTTTGATGAATGTAATGAATAAGGACATATTTATTCCGGTATTCGTCAACTTTTCTGCTCAGACCAGTGCTTATCAAACGCAGGAAATTATAGAGTCGAAACTGGACAAGCGGAGAAAAGGAGTATTTGGGCCGGCAATGGGCAAAAAATGCTGCATTTTTGTTGACGACCTGAACATGCCAGCTAGAGAAGTGTATGGTGCCCAGCCGCCAATTGAATTACTTCGACAATGGATGGATCACGGCGGATGGTACAATCTCCAAGAAAACAGCATGCAAGAATTTACTGATATTCAGTTTATTGCAGCCATGGGTCCCTCTGGAGGTGGCAGGAGCCCAATTACGTCAAGATTCCTTCGTCATTTCAATGTTATTTCCATCACATCTTTTGACGATCAAACACTCCACAAAATATTTGAAACTATCTTGGATTGGCACTTGAAATCCAACAATTTCTCCAAAGAGCTGCAAGGGCTCAGCAAAAATATTGTATCTGCGACTCGTGAAATCTATCGGGGTTCGATGAGCAACCTGTTGCCAACTCCACGAAAATCCCACTACACTTTCAACCTGAGAGATTTCGCAAGGGTTATCCAAGGGGTTTTACTTGTAAAGGCGGATAGTGTGTCTGATGTGCCAAAAATGGTCAGACTGTGGTTACATGAAGCATTTAGAGTGTTCTATGACCGCCTAACAGATGACGAAGATAGAAAATGGATTTTCAATTTCAGCCAGCAAACTGTCAAAAACTGCTTTGATCAGCCGTTCAATGCCGTTTTCAAAGACTATGACTTTGACGGGGATGGAGCTGTCCAAGAAGATGACCTTCGATCACTTTTGTATGCAACTTATTTGTCGCCAAGAGAGGCATCTGGAAAAGCTTACAATGAAATATCCGACTTGCAGGAGCTGACAAACTTTATGGATAAAGCTTTGCTGGAACATAATCAGATCAGCAAAAAGCCGATGGATTTGGTAATGTTTAGATTTGCAATTGAGCACATCTCGAGAATATCTCGTGTGTTGCTGCAGCCAAGAGGAAACATTTTGTTGGTTGGTGTAGGTGGAAGTGGGAGACAAAGTTTCACAAGACTAGCGGCATATGTCGCAGAATTCGATGTATTCCAAGTTGAGATTGCAAAGAATTACAATATTACAAACTGGCACGATGATTTGAAAAAAGTATTCCGGGTTGCTGGAGGACAAGGCAAACCAACAATATTCCTGTTCAGCGACACGCAAATTCAGGAAGAATCGTTTTTGGAAGATATCAACAACATACTGAATGCTGGCGAAGTTCCAAACTTGTATGCAAACGATGAAAAACAAGAAATGTTTGAGCTGATTCGTCAAGACTACAAATCAATGGGTAAAACCTTCGAAGGTACCCCAACGGCAATGTTTAATGTATTTGTCGATAGATGTCGTGAAAACTTGCATTTATGTTTGGCAATGAGTCCGGTAGGTGAAGCTTTTAGAGTTCGTCTCAGGCAATTCCCATCGCTGGTAAATTGCTGCACCATTGATTGGTTCAAAGACTGGCCAAATGATGCGTTGGAAATGGTAGCAACTAAATTTTTGAAGGATGTCGAAATGCCGGATAAAATCAGACAGGATGTTGTCCAGATGTGTCAATACTTGCACGAGTCGACACGGCTCACTTCGCAAAAGTTCTTGCAGCTATTTAGACGACACAATTACGTTACCCCAACATCATATTTGGAATTGATTCGAACTTTCAAGTCACTTTTGGCTCTGAAACAAGCAGCTGTGCTAAAACTGAAAAATAGATATGTCAATGGCTTGGACAAGTTGACATTTGCTCAAAATGCCGTGTCGAAAATGCAAGTCGATTTGGGTGATTTGCAACCACAGCTAATCAAGACGCAAGGGGAAACAGACAAGATTATGGTTCAAATTGAAGTAGAATCTAAAGAAGTGCTTGCAACAAAGAGCGTAGTGTCGGTTGACGAAGCGATTGCCAGTAAGAAAGCAGCAGAATCAAAAGCTATTAAGGACGACTGTGAAGCACAATTAGCAGAGGCTATCCCAGCACTAAATTCTGCGGTTGCTGCTTTGGACACACTCAAACCCGCTGATATCACAGTTTTGAAATCAATGAAGAGTCCACCTGCAGCCGTAAAACTGGTCATGGAAGCCGTTTGTGTGATGAAAGATATTAAGCCTGTAAAAATTGCAGATCCGGCCGGGTCTGGTAAAAAAATTGAAGATTATTGGGGACCTTCGAAAACTTTGATGTCGGATATGAAATTCTTGGAAAGTTTAAAGATCTATGACAAGGATAATATTTCACCTGCAATCATGAAAATAATCAGATCAAAGTATATCGACAATCCCGAATTTGTACCCGAATTGATTCGATCTGCCTCATCTGCTGCTGAAGGTCTTTGCAAATGGGTAAGGGCATTAGAAGTGTACGACCGGGTAGCAAAAGTAGTAGCCCCAAAGAAGCTTGCTTTGGCACAGGCCGAAAGTGAACTAGCGGAAACTATGGTGAGTTTGAACGAAAAGCGAGCAACGCTCAAAGCTGTCGAGGACAGAATGCAGGCTTTGGAAGACAACTTTAAAGCAATGACCGAAAAGAAAACGCAGCTAGAAAACCAAGTCGACTCTGTTTCAAAGCAACTAGTCCGTGCTGAACAACTGATTGGCAGTTTGGGGGATGAACAAGAACGGTGGACCCAATGCGCAATTGATTTGCAGGTACAATACACGGCATTGACTGGCGATGTGCTGGTATCTTCTGGAATTGTTGCATATCTTGGAGCATTCACAAAAACGTTTAGAGATGAATGTGTCAGCAATTGGGCTGCCAGATGCAAGGAAAGAAACATTCCGTGTTCGGACGAAATCAAATTAGCAAATGTACTGGGCGAGCCGGTGAAAACTAGATCCTGGGTATTGGCAGGGTTGCCCAACGATTCGTTTTCTATTGACAACGGCATCATGATTTCAAATGCAAGGCGATGGCCACTAATGATTGATCCTCAAGGACAAGCAAACAAGTGGATCAAAAACATGGAAAAGTCAAAGAATCTAGCAGTAGTGAAACTAACAGACTCTGACTATGTGCGCACTTTGGAAAATGCAGTGCAGTTTGGCACACCGGTATTGCTTGAGAATGTTGGCGAGCAGCTTGATCCTGTGTTGGAGCCTATTTTATTGAAGCAAACTTTCAAACAAGGCGGGATTACGTGTATTAGATTGGGCGATGCGACGGTCGAATATTCTCCAGAATTTAGATTCTACATAACCACAAAACTAAGAAATCCACACTATCTACCAGAGTTGTCAACAAAAGTAACCTTGTTAAACTTTATGATTACTCCAGAAGGGTTAGAAGATCAACTTTTAGGAATTGTAATAGCAAAGGAACGACCAGAATTGGAAGAAATGAAGGTGCAGCTCCTGCTACAGTCTGCAGACAACAAAAAGCTGCTGCAGGAATTGGAAGATAAGATTTTAGAAGTGCTTTCGTCGTCGCAGGGCAATATTTTAGAAGATGAAACAGGTATTCAAGTGCTGTCATCATCCAAAATATTGGCTAAAACCATCTCTGAAAAACAAGCAATTGCAGAGAAAACCGAAATTAAAATTGACGAGATCCGTGTTGGATATAAACCGATTGCATATCATGCCTCGGTAATGTTCTTTTGTATCGCAGAACTCGCAAATATTGAGCCCATGTATCAATATTCACTTGCGTGGTATATTAACTTGTTTATTAACTCTATTGAATCCAGCGAAAAATCGTCTGATGTTACAGTTCGGCTGCAAACTCTGCGAACTCATTTTACAGAATCGCTATACGGAAATGTCTGTAGATCGCTGTTTGAAAAAGACAAGTTGGTGTTTTCATTTTTGCTGACAGTTTCTATACTTAAATCCGCAAACGAAATTGACGCAACAGAATGGAGATATATATTAACCGGTGGTGTTGGAGTGAGCGAAACGGCAGTGGCAAATCCCGATAATACTTGGATTACTGAAAAGTCGTGGAGTGAAGTTTGTCGCCTGTCTGATATTCCTGCTTTCCATGGATTCGCAAAGGCATTCAATGAACATATTACAGAATGGAGAAGACTGTTTGATAGCCAAGATCCCCAAGAATACACATTGCCAGGGAAATGGGACGAAAAACTGAATCCATTCCAGAAATTAATGGTACTCCGGGCAATCAGACCAGATAAAATGATACTTGCAATTGCCAACTTTATTGTGCTGAAAATGTCAAAGAAGTTTGTAGAGCCGCCGCCATTCAACTTGGCAAACAGCTATGCAGATTCCAACAATTGCTCACCTCTAATTTTCGTGCTGTCCCCTGGTGCTGATCCAATGACTGAACTGCTTCGATTTGCAGATACCAAGGGAATGGGAGGAAGCAAAATCAACTCTATATCTTTAGGTCAGGGACAAGGGCCGATTGCTGCAAAGATGATTGCACAGGCAATCACAAACGGCTTGTGGGTGGTGTTGCAGAACTGCCACTTGGCAATAAGTTGGATGACGGCCTTGGAAAAGATTTGCGAAGATCTGTCACCTGAAAATACACACAAGGAGTTTAGACTATGGTTAACTTCATATCCTTCGGATAAGTTTCCTGTTACACTGTTGCAGAATGGCGTAAAGATGACTAATGAACCTCCGAAAGGATTGAAAGCAAACTTGAAAAAGTCGTATCTCAGCGATCCAATCAATGACAAAAGCTTTTATCAAAATCCACAGCAGCAAGACGTGTTTGAAAAAATGCTGTTTGCATTATGTTTCTTCCATGGCGTAGTCCAAGAAAGAAGACAGTTTGGGCCAATTGGTTGGAATATTCCCTATGAATTCAACGACACAGATCTCAGAATATCCGCAAGGCAGCTCAAAAACTTTTTGGCTGAATATGATGAGGTGCCGTATGACGCTCTAGTATATTTGACAGGTACGTGAAATATAATTTCTAGGCCAATGCAACTATGGTGGAAGAGTCACTGATGATAAGGACAGAAGAACATTAATGACGCACTTGACAGCATTGTACAACCCAGATATCAACAACAAAGAGGTAGGCTTAATCTTATTTAGAATTTCCAATTCTCTGTCAGCGGGACATATGCTGTTCCGACCGACACTAGCTATGATGGAATATTGGCATACATTAACGAATTGCCAATGGATGCAAAGCCAGAAGTATTCAACTTGCATGAAAATGCAGATATTGCTAAAAACCAGCTGGAAACTGATTCGTTCTTTAAAGCCATCCTGCTGACCCAAGGTAAAATGGAAGCAGGCGGGTCCAAATCCAACGAGCAAATTGTCACGGAAGTAGCAACCGATATGCTAAACAGGTTACCAAGCGCATTTGATATTCAATTAATCTCGCAAAAGTATCCTACAGATTACTTTGAAAGTATGAATACCGTGTTGTTGCAGGAGGCTATTAGATTCAGAAAATTAACTGAAGTAGTCAGGGACAGTCTGAAAAATATCCAAAAGGCAATGAAAGGGTTGGTAGTTATGTCGGCAGAACTTGAAGATGTGTATAACAGCATACTTTTGGGTACAATTCCAAAATTGTGGGCTGGGAAAAGCTATCCTTCGCTAAAACCACTTTCAAGCTACTTTAACGACCTGTTGCAAAGACTGTCCTTCCTACAGAAATGGGTCAGCGATGGCCAGCCTATTGTATTTTGGATATCTGGATTCTTCTTTACCCAGAGTTTCTTGACTGGATGTCTGCAAAACTATGCCAGAAAACACACAATCCCCATAGACTTGCTGGGGCTAGAGTTTATAGTGCAGCCAACGAAATCAGCCGGTGTCCGGCCAGAAGAAGGACAATATGTAAATGGTTTATTCCTAGAAGGTGCGCGATGGGATATTAAAATGAATTCTATAGCTGAATCTTATCCAAGGGTGCTGTTTGACGCTATGCCGATTATTTGGCTGAAGCCCGGAGAAAGATCCAAGTTTATCACCAATGCCACTTATGAGTGTCCGGTTTACAAGACTGCGGCAAGAAGAGGAACACTTTCAACCACGGGGTAATTTCTTTTTAACAATAGACACAGTACAAACTTTGTAATGTCAATGAGAATCCCAACCAACGTCCCAGAGGAAGTTTGGATATTGAAAGGTGTCGCGGCTTTGACAAGTTTAAGTGAATAATAAATTTGGAGTAAACAGCTTGGATTTATTACGCAGGAGTTAATAACAAACCCCAATACATTGTTTCCACACCAGTTTCAGAATCTTTATATCCAAGAAACATTTCCTTTCTCAAGACTCTTAATTTCAACTCCAACAGCATTTCATCCAGCTCTTTCCCTTCCATATGGTTTAACGAATCATTTTGGGTCGCTGGGATGGTTAATCCAATATATTTTCCAGGGTTTGCATGCGAAATGAATTTTACCAGCATTTCTCTGATATCGGCCACAAAATCCAGCACTCCCACTGAGTTAGTAGCTATTACCGCACATGATTGCGTCGTATGAATCAACTTCAAACGGTAGCTGGATATCTTGGCACACGAGCTTGAAGAATGGATATTTTTTCGCAACCCCGAGCATCTAGATCAGACATAAGCTACTTGAGGACTAGCATCAATCCCTGTAACTTGATAGGTAAACTTTTCATTGAAAAATATCTGCGATGACTGTCCAGTGCCGCATCCAACATCCAATATTTTTGGATTTGCTACTAACGAGTTTTGCAAGATCTCGTGGACCCATAAGCTTATTATGTGAGGTGCAGGATACGTATCTATTGAAGTTTCCTTATCATATAGATCTGCATATTTTTGATAAAATTCGTTGCTTTCTTGTACACTCCATCCCATTGAAAAAAGTCGAAAATTTCGTGCAGCATTCTGCTTTGTTGACTGAACTTTACATAGGTCTCTGCAACCAGAGTCCGTTTGCCGCAGAGTCCGTTTGCCATAGAATCCGTTTGCCGTAGAGTCCGTTTGCCGCAGAATAAGGCAGTGCGGGAAAGAGCAAACAGCCAGCAAGTTGGGAGTGCCAGGGTCCGTAGTACGACTTGAACAGTGCTGTGCCTGCAAGTTTAACCGCCTACCAACCAATATTCCCTAGTTCCACTTGCTAATGCTTTCTAGTTTGGAAATTCGCCCCCAACTGTATCATGTTTTTGAGTCCAAAAAAAGAATTGAAAGGGAACAAAAGCAGTATAAATAGCACCGGAATTTCCACTGAATTAAATGTTCTCTGTCGCTATCCTCGCTGCTGCTGCCTTTGCCCAAACCTATCACGTCAATATCATTGCAGCCGAGCCAATTACCTTTGTTGACCCAAAAGACACTCAAGCATTGAAAGCACTTGGCGTCAGTACTGACAACTACGGCATCGACTACAAACTCATCAACCCAACTACCGTTGACTGCACTATTGAAGATTCTGATGGCGGATTCAACTTTGCTCTAACTGATAATCAAGGAAACTTTTGCGGATTGATCTTTAGTACCGATCCAATCAGAGAAACTGCTACTGTTTTAACAGACAAGGAACCAAGCAAAGGACTGAAATGCACTGTTGAAACAGATGACCAATTGAATATCAACATTACCGTTGTTTAAATTAATAAATTATATATTTTGGCAATTGGCTGATGCAGTCCAGAATTATATTTATTCAGAACATCAAATTAAACTATTTAATGTTGAAAAATAAGCTTTGGAGAGCTTGATTGACTTGAATTCAACTTTGAAATAATGATACATTGGTCCTACATCTATACGCGTTTGAATAAACCTTGGAACAATTACACCATAGAAATCTCCTTTACTATGAAAATGTTCTTGGTTGGTCTGTTCATCTACCCTGTGCCCTTCTTTGTTCTTCTGAGACCTATAATTTCTAGCGAGCACATTAGCGATAGTCTCCTTGATAGTACACTGGCATTTGGCAATAGCATCTATGTTTATACAAGAAAGGACAGATATCAACTGCTCATTGCTTACTACATCGCGATCGCAACAATTCTCGCCAATCTGTTTTCGTTGACTGATTACCTAAAGATTCTCCATATGAATTGAGAGAGGTGTTCTGATTGTTATTAATCGTTTCTTTCGATTAATACCATTCTATTTTGGCTAATAGAAAATTGAAAGATAGAGATAGTCTTTTCTGTGATTAGATGTTTGAAGGGATTTCAATCTTTATGAGGAAGGCTATCTAGCCGATTCAATGTAATAATCAACAAGTTTGTTGGAGGCTGGTATTAAACTATTGTAAGTTGAATCGCCTGATTCTCAGTTATACTGTATTAAAGCAATTAAATAATCGTTTTTAATCATGCTATTATTATGCAAAAAGCTAATCCATTTAATTCCTTACCCCTACGTCTCATAGATTCACTTTCGGATATTGCCGCTAAATCCATCACTTCCACAACCCTACCATCAAGATTATTCCCGTAAACTGCTTGGAATGCCTTAGAAACCATTCCAACACAGCAGCCCTCCACAGCCCCTGTCCAAAAATAAGCTTTAATAGTATCCACTTTTTGTATTTCAAAATGTTCAACAAATTCGGTTTCTACTATTCTTGGCCTTCCTCTTGCCTTCTTTGTTGGCAAATCTTGGATAACTGCAACTTTAGTTATAACAGGAATATCTACCGTTCCTTTACGGAGCATTAAATGCATTCCGGGTTGAACTTGAATTCCACAATTTGATGGATGCAGCGCACACATCCTTCCGTCACTTCCGTGATTCAATCCAACAATTTCTAATGTTTTATATTTTTCTTTGAAATAGTTATTGGAGTATGTGCACTTTGGTTCATTAATAATAATAACCTCTTGTGATAAATGAAAATCGAAATGGCATACGACTAAATAACATTATTTTTCGGGCCTTAGACACTCAGAATTACGGTAATAAATTTCACAAATTTTTCATTGAACAGGCAATTGCTGATATTGATTTAACTTGTCCAGTCTGCCTAAACTCAAAACTATAAATACTAGACAAATTCAATAGTATATTAATGCAAATGCACAGAGGTCATTAGTCACAGAAGCCATTGCTATCATCATAGATCTCATTTTCATGCAGCCATACACATGTCATTTAAACTCCGAATTGTAAATTATATTTCAACTTGTAATAAAATAATGGATACAAATTCATATTGAGCTGCAAACGATCGCTCAGCACATGGGAGAACTTGATCCGATTCATTAAAGATTATTATATTAATACGAAGGGAAACGTTTATCAGTTAGAATAGGAGTTTATAGGAGTTACAATAGGAGGTGCAATAGGAGTTTAAATATGAGTTAAAATAGGCGTAATAGTTAGAATGGGGGTGTTTTAACATTTAAACTATAAAAGGAGCAACAAAAATGCGAGTAAATAAACAATGAAATCAATCCTTATCCTCCCATTTGCTCTTGTTACCGCTTTACCTCAATACTCCAATATCGCAATTTGCCAACAAAATGCTGCAATTGCTTACCAAAACCAACTCATCACTTATCAAAACCAATTAAATTCTCAAGTAATTTAAAAGATTAACTTAGATAAATACCTATTATAACAATGGGGCTTGGGCTACTTGGAATTACAATAATGTCAATAGTGCTTTGACCAATTATGGTAATGTAGTTAATCAACAATTGACTGCTTATCAAGCTGCACTAAATGCTTGCCATTAAGAATAAAATCTTTATTTTTAACATTTTAATTTACTACCTTAATTCATCAATATAAATAAAATTATACCACAAATGAACTTGCAGATACTGAAACTACCAAAATTTTAGAAGCTACTCAATGAAACAAGGCAAATGGCAATTAAACGTATCACAGATTTGCAGAATATAGTAAACCATCCAATAGTTCAAGTAACTAGTTATAACAGGAATATCTACCGTTCCTTTACGGAGCACCAAATGCATTCCGGGTTGTAATTGAATTCCACAATTTGATGGATGCAACGCACATATCTTTCCGTGATTCAATCCAACAATATCTAATGTTTTATATTTTTCTTTGAAATAGTTATTGCAGTATGGTGCACTTTGGTTCATTAATAATAATAACCTCTTGTGATTAATGAAAATCGAAAAGGGCATACGACTAAATAACATTATTTTTCGGGTCTTAGACATTCAGAATTACGGTAGTATCTACAAATAGCAAGGATACTACACTTTTTAACCTTTAGAGTGGTGTTGAAGATGCTAACCCAAATCTTATTCCTAAAAGATATCTGTTCGAATTTGGAGATTGTTTCAACAAACAAGCAGGTGGATACGCGCTGATTGCATCAGACCACCAGTTTGATACGCGTCCATGAAATTATTGCAAGCAAATTTGCTCAACCACTTTGAATTATTCAGCTTAGAGCACCGACTCTAATATGCCGAGATTGCCTTTTAGACTAATGATACATTATTGCAATTGCCCAACAAGACCATATTTGAAACTATCCAAGCTGTCCAACTTTCACCTTGAAGCCACTCAAAGGCAAGGGGTGTCCTGTGTTATTTAAGGAAACCAAATTCGACCTTTTTAAAATCGTTCGATATGGCTGCAGGACTCTATTGTGCTCAACACTTACCAGTAACACAAGATACTGAAAACTTTATCTTAGTCACCGGTGGTGCTGGTTATATCGGCTCTCACACCATATTGGAACTCTTAAATGAGGGTTTCAAGGTAGTTGTTGTTGACAATCTTGTTAATTCCACTCAAGAGGCATTGCACAGAGTCTTGAAGCTCGCTCCAAACAGTGCTACACTGTTATTCTTTAAAGTTGACATGTGTGATAAAGATGCTTTGCAAAAAGTTTTCGCAGAATTCAAGTTTGATGCAGTCATTCACTTTGCTGGATTGAAGGCGGTCAACGAATTCATTTCAGTTCCGTTGCGTTACTATGCAAACAATATTACTGGAACTTTAAACTTACTAGAGTGCATGAATACTGCCGATTGTAACACACTTGTATTTTCGTCCTCTGCTACGGTTTATGGAAACCCGAAAGGATTTGCATCTGTGGATGAAAATCATTCAACCGGCCCAATCAACCCTTACGGTCAAACAAAGTTGATGACGGAAACAATTATTCAAGACTTTTGCAATAGTAAAAGGGTTATGAATGCCGCTATCCTCCGTTATTTCAACCCAATCGGTGCGCATGAATCTGGAGAGATTGGAGAAAACCCACTTTTACCTCCTTCGAACTTGCTTCCTTGTGTAACTAGAGCCATGCTGCACGAAAATAGACCTTTACAGATATACGGAGATGATTATGACACGCACGATGGTACTGCGATTCGTGATTATATACATGTTGTGGATTTAGCTCGAGGGCATGTTGCTGCTTTGGAAAAATTGCTGCAAGATTCTCCAGGATGTATGATTTTGAACATGGGTAATGGTCGCGGGTATTCTGTTATGGAAGTTGTTCAACATATGCACAGAGTTACTGGTGTTCTCGTTCCGCACATTGTCGCTGGACGTCGCAAAGGTGACGCTCAGCATGTTGTCGCTGATCCCTCAAAGGCACTTGGATTATTGAAATGGAAGCCAAAACACGATCTTGGCTCCATGTGTCATTCTGCCTGGAAATGGCAATCAAATAATCCACAAGGTTATCTCAATGATGCTGCTCCTTAGCATAACTTTTATGAATGCGCCGTTTTCCTTAATAAATTTGCGCCAAATACTGTCGTATGTAGAATTTGAGTTCTTTGAAATCAACTGATGAAACCTGTAAAATACATCTATTGTTGGCTAATTACGACACGTCGATCTATTCCACATAATTTTAATTAAACGCGAATGTTCAGCCACCCAGGTGAGTCTTTGCGTAGTTATTATGCAAATCAGGTAGGGCACTCTGTTTTGTTACTTTTCAAAGAATGGCAATGAATTATTGACATTGCTATTTACTACAATCAGTAATTGCCCAATAATTATTGCAATCAATAATTTATTGCATACCCCTGAACCAGAGTAAGAATTAATGAATGATCTTATATCAACTGAGATGCCACTGAGAGTCTCAACGCATGTTTTAGGGTTTTTGGTTATCAGCCAAAATGGGAAACTGTAGCAATCAAAACAAGTATCTATTCGATTTAGTCAATCCTAATTTTGTCCACCTGCGATTTGATTGGCTGAAGTTTCGGGATATTTCAGATCTTATACGACTAAATAACATTATTTTTCGGGTCTTAGACATTCAGAATTACGGTAGTATCTACAAATAGCAAGGATACTACAATTTTTAACCTTTAGAGTGGTGTTGAAGATGCTAACCCAAATCTTATTCCTAAAAGATATCTGTTCGAATTTGGAGATTGTTTCAACAAACAAGCAGGTGGATACGCGCTGATTGCATCAGACCACCAGTTTGATACGCGTCCATGAAGTTATTGCAAGCAAATTTGCTCAACCACTTTGAATTATTCAGCTTAGAGCACCGACTCTAATATGCCGAGATTGCCTTTTAGACTAATGATACATTATTGCAATTGCCCAACAAGACCATATTTGAAACTATCCAAGCTGTTCAACTTTCACCTTGAAGCCACTCAAAGGCAAGGGGTGTCCTGTGTTATTTAAGGAAACCAAATTCGACCTTTTTAAAATCGTTCGATATGGCTGCAGGACTCTATTGTGCTCAACACTTACCAGTAACACAAGATACTGAAAACTTTATCTTAGTCACCGGTGGTGCTGGTTATATCGGCTCTCACACCATATTGGAACTCTTAAATGAGGGTTTCAAGGTAGTTGTTGTTGACAATCTTGTTAATTCCACTCAGGAGGCATTGCACAGAGTCTTGAAGCTCGCTCCAAACAGTGCTACACTGTTATTCTTTAAAGTTGACATGTGTGATAAAGATGCTTTGCAAAAAGTTTTCGCAGAATTCAAGTTTGATGCAGTCATTCACTTTGCTGGATTGAAGGCGGTCAACGAATCCATTTCAGTTCCGTTGCGTTACTATGCAAACAATATTACTGGAACTTTAAACTTACTAGAGTGCATGAATACTGCCGATTGTAACACACTTGTATTTTCGTCCTCTGCTACGGTTTATGGAAACCCGAAAGGATTTGCATCTGTGGATGAAAATCATTCAACCGGCCCAATCAACCCTTACGGTCAAACAAAGTTGATGACGGAAACAATTATTCAAGACTTTTGCAATAGTAAAAGGGTTATGAATGCCGCTATCCTCCGTTATTTCAACCCAATCGGCGCGCATGAATCTGGAGAGATTGGAGAAAACCCACTTTTACCTCCTTCGAACTTGCTTCCTTGTGTAACTAGAGCCATGCTGCACGAAAATAGACCTTTACAGATATACGGAGATGATTATGACACGCACGATGGTACTGCGATTCGTGATTATATACATGTTGTGGATTTAGCTCGAGGGCATGTTGCTGCTTTGGAAAAATTGCTGCAAGATTCTCCAGGATGTATGATTTTGAACATGGGTAATGGTCGCGGGTATTCTGTTATGGAAGTTGTTCAACATATGCACAGAGTTACTGGTGTTCTCGTTCCGCACATTGTCGCTGGACGTCGCAAAGGTGACGCTCAGCATGTTGTCGCTGATCCCTCAAAGGCACTTGGATTATTGAAATGGAAGCCAAAACACGATCTTGGCTCCATGTGTCATTCTGCCTGGAAATGGCAATCAAATAATCCACAAGGTTATCTCAATGATGCTGCTCCTTAGCATAACTTTTATGAATGCGCCGTTTTCCTTAATAAATTTGCGCCAAATATTGTCGTATGTAGAATTTGAGTTTTTTGAAATCAACTGATGAAACCTGTAAAATACATCTATTGTTGGCTAATTACGACACGTCGATCTATTCCACATAATTTTAATTAAACGCGAATGTTCAGCCACCCAGGTGAGTCTTTGCGTAGTTATTATGCAAATCAGGTAGGGCACTCTGTTTTGTTACTTTTCAAAGAATGGCAATGAATTATTGACATTGCTATTTACTACAATCAGTAATTGCCCAATAATTATTGCAATCAATAATTTATTGCATACCCCTGAACCAGAGTAAGAATTAATGAATGATCTTATATCAACTGAGATGCCACTGAGAGTCTCAACGCATGTTTAGGGTTTTTGGTTATCAGCCAAAATGGGAAAACTGTAGCAATCAAAACAAGTATCTATTCGATTTAGTCAATCCTAATTTTGTCCACCTGCGATTTGATTGGCTGAAGTTTCGGATATTTCAGATCTTTCGATTCCCCGACAAAGAGCATTTTTATATTTTACTCAAACTTGCTTCTCTTTTTAGGTATCTTTTTCGCTAGTATTACAAGCTGTAATACCTTTTGATTCATAATCTATTGTAAGAGGCTTAATATCAGTGATGTCAGCCATTTACATTTTCCTAAAATGGAGTTAATCTCAGCAGTCATAATATTACAAGGCTTGGCTGGATTTTTACTAGTTATATATGGATTATACATAGTTTATTCACCTTCGATACAGTTTTCTGCAGTATTCCGCTCGACATACATTCTGATACTTGTTCAGTGTTTTTTAGAGATATCATGCGTCCTAATATACAGATTCTGGTGGCAAAACTATTACTTGGCAAGAGTTGCGGGTGTGCTAGTGTATCTTTTGATTTTTTCCAACACCTTTTTAAATATCCAGATTCTACAAGTATTCGCGGTCCTAATTCCCCAAATTACCCCAAAAGTCATAGTGCGCTCAAAGATATTTCTAGTATTATGGTTTATTCTGACAAATTTCCATAACGTTGTCGGATTGCTCTATGGACAAGTTCTGCCGGACTGGATCAATTTTTACAACCCGTTCGGAACAATATTATTTGCAGTATCTTCAATATTATACGATAATGTTCAGGCGATTTATCTTACTTTTTTGGTATTCAATTCCAAAAAGATGAAATCAAGAGGGAATTTGTCACCTCAGACAATAAAATCATTAAAAAAGATGG
>JADIIU010000089.1:0-53873 GCA_027603945.1 Terramyces sp. JEL0728
CGTACTTATATTTGAAGATATGCGAATATCGCGGGTTCGAACCCCGCCGGGAGAATGCTTTTTCGACTTTTTTTGATTTGGCTGCCAGTGCTCTCATTTGATATCCAGTTATTGTGCGCAGTTCTTTTTCCAATAATGGCAATCGATTGCGGTAATATAATTCTCTTTTAAAACACTGACGCCGAATACACTAAAGTGCGGCCCATAAACCGAGATCGGGCCAGACACACTAAAGATCTATCGCCACCAACTTGACGATTACTAGAGTGCAATTCTTTGTTGGCGTGCGTTATTCTTTGGTGGTAATCAAAGAATTTTTTGACAGCCCTCAATGAACTTCTGTATAAAATTAAATTATCGCCGTTTTACTGTGATCTCACTCGGCATTGATCTCTGACAGCGGATCTGGAATGTGCCTCCTCGCATTCTCTATGTACCTAATTTGCATTCGGGCCGCTTGACCGTAATTATCCCAAAATAAAAAGAAAGAAATGCCCTCCTGCGCAAGCGAATGAGTTCAGCAACTCCAACTACGTTGACAGCCCCAGCCAGTGTTCCGACAATACTACAGAACCAGACGCTTCCAGTAAATCAGACAGGTGTACCAGAGCAATCTGGATTACCTTTCAACGCTACTTGGGCTTGTTATTCTGCACCAAATACCAACGGGCAACCAATTACAAAAGAGTTGTCACTTACATGCCCAACTGGATTTTATTGCCCAAACACAACATCCAGCGATCCAGGTTCATTTCCCAGAATTTGTCCCCCAAGTGTTGAATGCAGTATTCTCAGACTTGCTGGTAAAGAATGTGAGCCTCAAGGACCACTAGAGCCAACCGTTTGCGACCACGGGTATTACTGTCCGAATGAAAATACCAAACTAGTTTGCCCAGAGCACCATTATTGCCCAACAGGTACTGTGCAGCCATTATCATGCGGTGCTCTAAGCATCTGCAAAGAAGGTTCAAGAACTGAGTTTGTTTTGGATGGTGTTGTAACCATTGGTATCATTGACTTGCTATTGGTTGCATTCTATTTCATAGTTACATGGAAGAAAAAAGCGGATTCGCCAGAAATGAAGCCGTTAATAGAAAAAAGCAAAGTTACTCCGTTGGAAAAGGAAAGCGACGTAAAAGTTGAGGTGGTTGAAATGGAAAAGAAAGTAGTCGAAATGGATACAGTTGAAGGAACCACTCCAGAAAAAGATGTTCTAAGCGATGTTACCACTCAGGTAGTTGAAAAAGATGTATTCAGCGATGCAGCCACAGAAGAAAAGGTAGTCTCAGTTGATATCCCTGTTGCTGAAGATTTAGATGCACTTGTCCAAGCCTTTCACAAAGGATTAAATGGACGAGAGATTGCAATGGACTTTAAATTTGAAAATATGGGCCTCACACTGCCATCTGGAAAGACAATCTTACAAGGTGTCAGCGGAATTATCAAGTCATCCAGAATGACTGCCATTATGGGTCCTTCCGGCGCTGGGAAAACTACCTTTATGAATGTGCTTTGCGGAAAGGTATCAAGGACAGATGGTAAATTGTATGTCAGCGGTAAAGAAGCGGAAATCCATGAATTCAAAAAGATGATTGGCTATGTTCCGCAAGAAGACGTTATGATTCGTCAATTAACAGTTCGTGATGTTTTGACTCATTCCGCAAGAATAAGATTGCCAAGATCTTGGACTGAAGTAGATATCCGTGGCTACGTAGATGCACTGTTGGTTGCTTTAAATCTCGCCCATGTCCAAGGTAGTTTTTTATTAATGTAGATACAATTATAGGTGATGAAGTTCATCGTGGTGTGTCTGGTGGCCAAAGAAAGAGAGTCAATATTGGTGTAGAGCTGGCTGCAGTTCCGGTTTGCATCTTTTTAGATGAACCTACCTCTGGGTTAGACTCCACATCCGCCCTTGAAGTTTGCGAAATCTTGCGAAAAATTACCAGACTTGGGTTGACTACTGTAGCTGTCATACATCAGCCTCGTGTTGAAATCTACGAAAAGTTTGATGACATTCTAATGATTGCACCTGGAGGAAGAACCGCTTACCTTGGACCTGTTACTTCTGTTCAACCATACTTTGAAAACCTTGGATACGTTTTCGACCCAAGAGCAAACCCAGCCGATGTTTTGATGGACATCCTTAGTGGAAAGGGGATTAACCCGATTAAAGTACATACCAGCATTGAACTTGCAGATATATGGGCTGCCGAATCGATAGATGTGGAAGAAAAGACTGCTGTTAAAGTTATTGATGGGAAAAGTTCATTCCACGAAGAAGTGCCCAAGCTGATCAAAGAAAGAGGTGCTTCGTTCTTTAAACAGCTGATCTTTTGCCATTACAGAGGATTGATGCAACAGATTGCAGTTCCGCAATCCTTTGTGCTTGAAGCAGGGCTATCTGTTCTTGCTGGTGTTGCGATGGGAATTTCACTGTCTTCAAATCCAAACATGTACACTGGAATGTACTTGCCCCCAGTGACTCCACTATCGCCTGCACCTTTGGAATGGGTGATGCCGTTGATGGGTTTCTTGATTGCTACTGCTGCCGCTCTTGCAGCTGGCCCAGCCGCAGTTAAAGTTTTCTCTGAAGAAAAGCCAGTTTTCTGGAGAGAAGCATCGGCAGGACATTCTACCCTGGGATACTATATTGGAAAAACAGTGTCTTCCTTCTATCGTCTCGCAATATGCAGTATGCACTTTACAGTCCCATTACATTTGATATCTAAACCATTGATTGGGTTTTGGCATTTCTATTTGCTGATTCTAGCGACATACTTTGGTATATATGGTTTATCAGCTGTTGTGTCATTCTTTGTTGAACGTGAAGACGCGTCCCTAATGGCAGTCGTTATCTGTTTGTTCCACGGTATAACTGCCGGATTTGGGATCTCTATCTTGGATGCAAGAAATGCACATATTGGATGGTTATTTGATATGAGTTACAACCGATGGATCACCGAAGGGATGTACAACGAAGGTGTCAAGCTATTCACTGATATTTATGATATTCAGGGAAGTGCTGGTTTGTGGGGCTATACTCTTGATAGATTCACATACGACATTCTATTGGCAATTTTGATTGGATTTGTCTGGAGAATTGTGGGATATGTTGCAATGATGATGACCAACCGCGACAAGAGAAGATAGAATAAAGACTGTATTTTGTAGCATAGTTTATCTGCAAGCTGCATATTTATGAAAAAGTATCACACTGCTGAGTTTGAATTAATACAGATATTGACAAGTGCACTATTCCAGCACTGAAATTGTGAAAAAAGAATGCTCCCTGTGAGATTCGAACTCACGACCTTAGGATTATGAGACCTACGCTCTACCAACTGAGCCAAAGGAGCTTGCTCTGTTTTCGCTTGAAGCATTAACGACTATGGTGGAGTTGGCATTCTGATCAATCGCTATTTAACCAAATAATACGCTATATTGCACCCAATTTATTGTTTTTTGCTGATGTAGAATTCAGCGCCAATACTGACAACAAAAAATAACGCTCCAGCAATTATTAGGTATAGCAGCTTGAAAATAAATGTGTTTAGATATAATGGGAATATTGAAATTACCACGAGTGGTGTTCCGATTAGTACCAAAGTATATAGAATGTACGGGTCAACGTCACTATCCTCTATAAATCGCAATATTTTATATACTGCAGCTAAACATACGATGTATACTCCAATTGAGCCTGTAAGTACTTGGAGATAAAATGCGGATGATAAAACTCTTGATGCTCCCAATAAGGACGAAAACTGTGCGAGATAAGGCAGTCCTGGAGTTGCTGTTATTTGTTGCATTTCTAGACCAAGAAAAGTCATGTTTAATGGCAAGGAAAAGTTTAGAAGCTGTGGTGTATTCAGATCGATTGTGGTTATTTTTAACAGGGAGACAATCAATATGAAAAGGAGGAGGATTACTACATGAATCCATTTCAGCACTACCAACGCTATTGATCCTTTGATTAACGAAACACGAGGGTTGCCAGTGTAAAGTGCAATCCCGTGCAGTATTTTCAAGCTGTAAAGCAAAGCAATTCCAAAACAAGTCCATATAAAATGAGTAAGATTGAATCTGACTGATGTATACAATTCTGGAAAGCCCACCATCATATTATTTTCAACTAGGAGAAAAATTCCTATTCCAGTAATAGCTGCCATGGAATATTTCCAGCGCTCCAGCCAAACAAGCATATAACTTTGAGGAAATTCTCCATATAATGCTGGAATAAAGCCTAAAACCACTACATCATTCGCGATTAGTATTCCGATATCACACACTGTGCCGATCCAATACGATGTGTAACTTTGTTTGAAATTACTCAAACATATGCAAAATGTCCATGGTACAATAGGAACTAGTGAAATTATTGAAGTAATAAAGTAGGAGTCTACAAATGAAAACTCTTTGGTAAATGTCTTGGCAAGCACTAGTCCATACATCACATAAACTATCCTTGCGGCAACAAGAAAGAACGCAAAATTGGATAAAGTACTGTTGGCACTGCTGAAGCTTGAAGGCGCGGTCCATCCTAGCCCAAATAATATCAAGCACCGTAGAAAACTGTAGATATGATTCAGTGATGTCGTTTCAATTTCATCATAGGAATGTAATAAAGTTTGCACCGCTGCTGAAAACTCGAGGTAAATCACACAGAAATGTATGATGGAGTAAAATGAAAGATCTGCAGTCTCTGAAATTGGAATGTACGCTGTCCTTGATAATAGTAACGCAGCAATTATTTCCAGTAATTCGGAATTGCTTGAAAATGCACCGGGCTCTTTAGCAATTGAAACGATAGATTTTCTTGGGCCAACTTGGGAATATCGCGATTGAGCGGGGGAAGATACCATTTGATCCTTTAGTAAATTTGAAGACTCTGTTGGGGTAGAGAATGTTGCAGATCGCGCTTTCTTTATTGACAGCATGGCATTACTCTTTTTGAGTATTTCATTACTGTTTGCTTTCAAGTTTGATGGCCTCTTTGCGTTTGGTCTAGATTCTGTAATGGGGGTAAGCGCCATTTCATGTGTCTCTATTATATCCGGTTCTAGTTTTACTGTAGTATTCAATTTCATGTCTTTTCCCGTTCCTTTCTCTTTCATTTTTCTGATTTCAAGTACGCGTCAGGAAATGCTGGCACAAATTAGCTTGGACTCTTGAATACACCACATTTTATAGGCATGCGCCATATTTTAGTCTGGACTTGTTATTTCCACTTGATTGTCGTGACTAATCTCTTCACAAGGGATTCCTGTTTCTTTAAGCATGATTACATCTGATTCAATATACATATTGGGTATAGTTTGAGCCATCTGTTCAAACCGATCTAGCCATCGCCGCTGGTCAATTCGGAAAAAGCAAAATCAAGTTCCCTAAAAATGCAAGAGTGTCCAACAGAAATTGCACTAATAATCCTGCAATATTTACCCCACTATGAAGTGGTGCAGCTCTGCAGCGTTAATTCCAATTGGAATAAGATATTAAGCGATGATCGACTATGGAGGATAAAATGCAACGGATTCATGTTCAGCTGCAAAAAAAACACTGGATATCAGAGCTTCAAGGAAAATTTCACAAAATACAAGGATTGTTTATCTGAATACAGAGATATAAAGATTATTTCAAAGTAATTCATATTAATCTAGCCGGCTGCGACAGTGGTTGGAAGCCAAAGGATTAAAAGATCTCACAAAAACGCTATTGCCTCCTGCACCGTACGAAATATTGAATCAGCTGGACTATAAATCTAGCATGGGCCAGCTATGCATGTTTTATCATTTGTTTTCGCGGGGACAGACACATGGTCCAGGATTATTTGGATCATACATGGTTTATAACGATTTCAACACTGTATTATTAGCCAGTCTTAAAACAGTTCATAATTTTACATTCTTTGGAAAATCAGTGCATGGACGGCCGAGTTATTTGCTCCAAACCAGCATGCTAGAGCCTAATTTTGATTGCACATTCTTGTACGCTAGTGGACACTCATTTTTCAACCAAGGAAACTTTAAATTATTTATAACAAAGTATGTCGAGGATTTGGAGAATGGAAGATTTAATGTAGAAGATGGACGGATTTCCAGATTTCCAAACTATGGCCCCCATACAGCTGTTGGAGAAATCTGCAACGGTAAATTGATTGTAATCATAGGACTGCGTGTCTCTTGTTCGTCCATTCCATCTTTGGATGGCCCAGAATTAATGTATTATTATAGGATATCCATTGAATACTTTCCCGAGCTATCCAAATACAAGGCATGCCAGCTGAGGAAACGGAATTGGTTATTGACTTTCAAATCAGGGAAACAGGAAACAGTGTCCGGCGATGGTGTGGTTGGTCTTTTCCCGCAATTCTCTGGTATTATATTGCTAATGTAGAAACTCAAAAGTCATTCGCGTATTGCTCTGCAGCTGGAAATAGAGAAGATGATGCAATTACATCCTTCGAAGGCTACCTGACCTTTGTGTCTACGAGCGAAGAGTTTAGAGTCACAGTGCCCAGATTCACCTTTGAACAAGTATCGATAGCAAACTAATAAATTTAATGTACACACGGTTGAGCTCGCTATTACTCCTTGCATAGCAAACTTGACGTTGCTGGTGCCAGAGCATTGAAACCAACAGAGGCTATTTGGATGAAATTAAATATTAGGTCAAAATCTGTTGAATTAATTTCCCAAAATTGGAATCCAATGTTCAAAAATGAAAAAGCTGCAGACATCTACAAGAAGATCTCAACCATCCCGGTCTATTCTGGGGTAATTCAAGTAAGGGAAACAAAGAATGCACTCTTTATCTCGGCAACATTGGCAGGAAAGGACAATGCTAGGGCATCCAAAATATCATCGCTTCAATCGGTAGTTTATGATTTATCGACAAATGAAACTACAATTGGATTCCCAAGTGAAATTCCGGAATCAAATGGGTTAAATGCTATTAGTCCAAGTGGAAAATTACAAGCAATCCTCAAAACATTTGGTGAAGAGCGGTATGTTGAAATCACTGGCGCATACAAAAGGTCAATCAAAGTTACCAAATCACATGGACCGTTTTATAATGATGACTATTTTGGATGTATTAATTGGTCGGATGACGAATCGAAAATTGTGTATGTTGCGGAAGAATTGAAACCAACAGAGGATGCACAATACGAATACTTGTATGACCCTGGCGAAGGATACACTGGGAAAAGAACTGCTTGTCCAGTTGTTATTGATTTGCTCCAAGAAAACATCACTGTGCTGAAGATGCCGTTTTTTGGAGTATCTCAGCCGTTATTCGCATCAAATTCTTTGTACTTTGTCGGTGTTGAATCAGAACCCGTCCAGCTAGGTATAAAATATTGTGCAAACAGACGCACTGGGCTTTACAAATGTGATTTGGAAGGAAAGGACATCGTGCGTCTTTCAAAAGAAGGGGTAAACGCAAAATATCCTTTGCTTACTCCTGATGGAAAATCGCTAGCATATTTATGTAATCCAATTCTTGGGCCGCATGATTCGTGTTGCCAATTGATTTCGCTAGATTTGGCAAGTGAAGTTGAATCTGTGATCGTTCCTTATGTTGAGGATCCAACCACAGAATTTACCGGGCTCTTTTCTTTGAAATTAAAGCCAAAAAGTTGGATTGTTTATGAAAACCACACGATTTTGCTCATTAACGCGATCCAAAGGTGCAGAACTGTGATTTTAGCAGTCGACTTGTCTACAAACACTGTAATGAATTTGAATCTCGGATTAGAGTCTTGGAATTTGCTATGCACAACACCATCCGGTAGAATCATCGCCGCTAAATCATCGCCTTCTGATCCGTCAAGTTTAATGATGTTGAACTATGGAATTGATAAAGAATGGACCACCATCGATGATTCTATCGAGAAATGTACCTCTTATTAATTTAGTACCTATTGCTTTTGACCATTTTCCAATTCCTGGCGAAACTGTCAATACCAATGAAGTTATTGTGATTAAAGGAGATCAAGGACTATTCGAAAAGTCTCCGCTGATCGTCCTTCCTCACGGCGGACCTCATTCAGCAAACACTACAGATTTCAATTCTACTGTTGCATCTTTTGCAATGCTAGGATTTACCTGTATGCTTGTCAATTACACTGGTTCAACTGGATATGGAAACAAGCCAATCCAGTATTTGTTGTTAATAATAGCGATTTAATCGGACAAATTGGTACTTTGGATATCAATGATGTCCATTCGGCTGCAATTTGGGCAAAAGATACTCAAAACGTTGATCCTGAAAATGTTTATTTGTTTGGAGGTTCGCACGGAGGGTTTATTTCAGCTCACCTTGTAGCAAGATTCCCTGATTTCTACAAGGCTGCATGTACACGCAATCCTGTAGTCAATGTTGGTGCGATGGTGTCTAATTCTGATATTCCAGATTGGTGCTTTGCGGAAGCTGGTTTGCCATTTGATTCAAAGATGATGAACCCGCTTTCTCCAGAAGGTTTCGGTTTTTTAATTTAGAATATAAGATAATGTTTGATGCTAGCCCTGTAGCTCATATCAGGGACAAAGTGTCGCCAATATTGATGATGCTGGGAGAAGGGGATAGGAGAGTCCCACCAAGCCAGGGGTTACGGTTTGTTGAAACGTTAAAAGGCAAAGGGTTTGATGCACACACGCTCATGTTCCCAAAAGTTGGTCATGCGCTGGACACTTTCGAAGCTCAGCGTTACGGTTTTGAGGCAAGCGTTGCATTTTTCTTGAAATACCACTCTAAAAAATAGAATATGCAGTGGTAAAAGTATTATGTATTTGAATTATTCTTGAAGCAAGTTCTTGTACGATATATTTTGAGGAACATCAGAAACCTTTGCCTGTTGTTAAAGAAATCTACCTTTTGAATTAAATTTCGGTCTTGCGCATTCAATATCAGCGATTTCCACAGAGGATCAGTGTAAAGCGTTTCTCTATTCCCAAGTACAATAAGCGAATATCTGGCACGCGTTAAAGCAACGTTCTGCATCAAAACAAGATTACCATTCTTCTTCTATCACTCAAGAAACCGACCGAACTATCTCTACTTGCTCTCACACAGCTAAGGATAATAATATCTTTCTCTTGCCCTTGAAATCCGTCAACCTAAGTAAAAACAATGCTACAGTGTTGATGTCTATATAATTTAAAATTTCATCTCCAAACTGAGCTCTGAATGCTCTTTTTAGCTGATAAATTTGCTCCTTGTAAAAAGAAATAATCCCAATCTTATGTCCAAATTTTATATTTGGAAATTGCTGAGCCAACAGTTGAATAAGAGTGACACAGACTTTGACTTCATTTCTGTTGAATGTGGACAGATACTTTGATTTTTCTTCTCTACCAGATACATCCAAGAATATAAACGGTTTGAATGCAGGTTTTTGATGCCACAGCGCTTTTCTTTCTTCCATCATCGCCGGAGAATCTTTTAATAGGCCTTTGTAAAATTGTTTACTTGGGAATATCGATATTTCAGGGTGCATACGATATTGGGTTTTTAATAAACACACGGTTTCGGGATTATTGGTCAGCAATCGCTGAAATAGAGATCTGTCATAGCCTAGTTTAATTGCACCTTGTGATTTGATTGTAGGTGGAAGCTGTTGCGGATCTCCAACCAGAATACATTTGCTGCAGCCATATCGGAGAGGAATTAACGTACTTAATTCTACGGCTTGACAAGCTTCATCAATAATTACGGTTTCAAAGGTGCATCCTCGTAGCTCTGCTAGGCAATCATGACCAGAGCCACTTAAGGTGCTTAGAACAATATCTGCTCGAAGCAATATACTTTGTCTGTATTTTGCTTTCTCTTTTTCAATATCTGAAGAATTGTTTCGCTGTTCTTCTGCTAGTTTCTCTTGAAGAAATCTGATTTCGCTTGTAAGTTTGCCAATATGTGTTGCAATTAATGGGTCGGGACGATCATTGACCTCCTTTTGTCTCCACACCTCACGCTGCTCTTTCGCTTTATCCAGTCTACTTGCAGTTTCAGACATTGAATCTTTTCTGTTTGCAAAATGTTTTTCAACTAAAGCATCCTATTATAAATTCACATTTACCAAACTTATTGAAATAACATCATTATGAATTGACGAGGCGTTTCCAATTCTGACAATATTTGGTTGGTGGACTTTTCCATTATAATCCAAAATTCCATGCATCAATCTCCTCGTTATTTCGTCAATTGCAGCATTAGATGGAGCACAGATCAATAGCCGCTTGTTTACTCGACCAGGATACTGATCCATCTTTGAGTGCGCCGGGAAATTTGTGGGTATGGCAATGGCTTCCTTTGGGATTTGCAAAGCAGAAACTATAGCCAATAGAGTCCTAGTTTTCCCTAATATTACTTTCCATTACCTGTGCCTGGCGGCCCTTGAATCAAAACGAATCCTAATTTCTGATTTACTGCACAGTACAAAGCCTCGGCTTGCGATTCATTAACTCCAAGTTTTCGAGTGTAATGGTCAATCTTTGCTCTGTCTGGCTTCATAAAATTAGATGTTTTAGAAGGGTTAATGATATTTGGAAGCATTTGATAAGAACCCATTTTTACGAGGGTATGGTATTCACGAATATAAGTGGTAAGAGACATTACAAGTTTTGCGTCCCATTTAGTTTGCGGTCGGATATTAGGTGTGTTCTTTACATTGTCTCCCGTCAAGCTAAGTTTGCAAGTAAGGCTGTAGACCTTTTGCTTCTTTTGGACACTTTTTACAAACACTAGTATGTGAACCCCGGAATGGTCCGTCAGGCAAAGAAAAGAGTTTTCATTCCAGTTTTCTTTTCTGTAATCAGTGTCTGTCATTGAAAATTTCACTTCATGCGATGTATCGATGATTTGGATATTTTCTAAATATAGGACAAAAGATTCTTTATCCTGCACATGCTTCAATTCCTGTGCAAACTGTGTTTGGCATTCAATCATAAGGAGAGGTTCAAACGCTTTAATGTACTGCAGGGGGTTTGCAAAGGTCAGTGGGATCTCTTGGGAATCTTTGATTGAAATTTGAGGTTCTAACGTATCCAATGTCCAATGAAGTATTGTATCGAAAAACTGCTCCATCTTGATTGCAGTTTTCGACTCTTTAGCCATATTATTTGGTATGCCAATAGGCTGTCCAAGTTTGAATCTTCGATCTAAAGGTACTTCAATACGCTTGATGCTACGTCTTTCCCGTTCCGGTTCTTCATCCGTTGGTTGAGGAGAAGATTCACGATATCTCTTTCGATCCAGCACAGTAGCGGTCTCGGGAATAGAGTGCTTGATTTCGTTCTTTCGCCGTTCCATTCTGACTTCTTCCTTTAGCTGCCCCAACAAAGATGATTTCTTTTCCGGTTTTCTGGGAGCTGGAACAGAAGGTTGGAATTTAGCTTGTTTGATATGGATGATTTTTTCTGGATTTGCAGATTTCGACAGCAGAGATGGTTTGGTTTCTGATTTTTGCATAATCTTCCACAGCTGTTCTGTGAACGAACTCGATGGCTCTGTTGCTTGTTTTTTGGTAGCGCGCAACATGGAATTATCAATTGAACTAAACATTGACCTCTTCAGTTCTTTACGCGGATTTAAGAGTTTCCACAGTTCCTCTCTCTGACTATTATTGGCTTTGTCGTGTATTTTTTGAATAACTAGTCTATTAGATTCGACAAGAGTTTCAGCGCAATCAACTGTCTTGCAAGTATCTACAACGATTTTGGAGACCAAAAGGTTAATTTCATGATCTGTAGTTTCCAGCCAGTTGCTTAAGGAATTCAAAACATCATTTATCCAATCGGACAAAAATCTCTGCTCATCCCCTATACGTCTGGCCATTGCCGCTACGTTGGATGAAAAGTTTTTAATAGTTAGAATTACATCCTTTGCATAGTAGTCGGCACTATCCATTTCATTTTTCATAGTTTTTTTCCAGCTTTCTAGATTTGCGAGTATTCTATTGCATAACAAGAACACCGTTAACCAAAAAGTCTTTGCGGTGGAGTCGATCCTGATTTCCTTGTTT
Source organism: Terramyces sp. JEL0728 (assembly GCA_027603945.1). Taxonomy (NCBI): domain Eukaryota; kingdom Fungi; phylum Chytridiomycota; class Chytridiomycetes; order Rhizophydiales; family Terramycetaceae; genus Terramyces; species Terramyces sp. JEL0728. The sequence continues at coordinate 12,023 of JADIIU010000089.1, forward strand.
GGGAAGATGAGTTTGAAATAATTGGAGAGCAGCATCATAAATGGTCTTATGGAAACGTGTGGCATATATCCATATTCAATTGCACGATCCATTTTTTGGGCAAGTTCCAATATGATTGCAGCGTCAATTTTTTGTTGACTGATAAATGTGATTAGCGACCTGTCGTTTGAATCTTGTCCTGTCACATTCTTCAGTATCCCCCTTATTTTTGAATGGATTTTACGGTCATTAAAAGAAAATAATTCCAACATGGTCTTTAAATCAAAAATACTATCATTTTCCAACAAACTGGTGATACTTGACGTAGCAATGCACAGTGAATCCCAAAACCTCGTGTCTTTAATCACTTCAACATGCTTTCCGGCAAATGCCAGTCTGCTAAAAATGCTAACCAATTCTGTTATATCCGATTTCTGAATTGGCCACTGATCTAATCCCTTCCACAAAGCTTGATGCTCCACTATTCTAATATTCTGGAAATTCTCTAATCTATTTTTGTACAGCGCTACAAGATCCTTTTTAATAATCTGATAGAATATCGGATAGAGAGAGGCCATGATCTGTTCGCAGCTTTGCTGCTGGAAAAACGCCAAAATTGCAGCCTGAGTGTCGATGGGACAGGTGTTAGATTTGGTAATGGAAACTAGCATCTCGCACAAAACCTGCTGGAATTTCCTAGACCATGTTGAAGACAACAGCAATAGCTTTTTCACAGCCCCATCAAGCCAAAAATTGTCCCTTGCGAAATTACAAATATGTGTTATCCAGGACAATGACAAAACCCTCCTTTTATACAACAATTCATCGTTTGGGTTTTCTGTTGTAATAGCTTCAAACATGGGAGAGTTATATATCATATCCACTAAATCATATCCAATTTCAGTCGAAAATTTCTCCTTTATCCAACTGCACGGCGTTGATTGCAATATAAATTCGAAAAATGCCAGTCGTTCCCATAGATTGCTGATTTCATTTTTCAAAAACGACGTAATTATTAGCATGTCTGGACTCGTTGTACATAATTTTAAATATTCCGGAAGGTCGGTTGTACTAATACTTCTAAGGATAGTCGTCAGCTGATACCACGCAATTGATTTATCCTTGACGACATTGATTTTTAGTAACTTTTGAGCTGGTTCATCGGTTGGCAGTTTGTATAATTCTTTCACAGTATTGAACAGGTAGCTCAAAACTGGCTCAACGTCTTTCTTGTCTGCTAAATTGTATTTTGAAGTTGTATTAGTCAAGCATGTCAATGCCCACTCTCTGATTACTTTATCTTCATGCAAGGCAAGGTACAAGAATCCTAGTTTAAACCTCGACTACCAGTCTTGATTTGCCCCCGCATAGCAAGATTCTTGAATTGTACAGCATGGTTCATAATCTGTACAAATAATTTATCCAGCACAGCATTCGTTAGAATTGTTGGATCTATCAGTACTTCGTGGATTATTGGAAATGTGTGTCGTCGAATTTGTTTGTGCCTTTCGGGAGTTTCTGCGCTTTCAAAACTTGCAATCATCCTAAATAAATTGTAAAGTACACTTTCATAAAGTCCTGCTGTCGGTCAAGGTTGAATTGGTTTACAAAACCCTTTCTACAGTTAACATGATATCACATTATCCCGACACTTTCTTCCCCAAATATTGGTGGATATATACTGAGAAACTGTTCCCAACAAGCTAGGTTAAGTGATAATCAACCGTGAAAGGCAGTGATACAATCAGAACAAAGCGAAAGATTCATGCGCAAAATTGTGTACATTCGCTGTATCCCTTCATCCGGATTTTTACAGGAAAAGAATTCAAATAATTCACATACATCTGGAAATTCGTGCAGGAAATGTTGGTCTTTCAATGATAAAATATAATAAACACAGTTATGCATGAATTCTACATTATCTATGGGGTACTTAGTCGTAAACCATCATCGTATGGCTGTCTTGTGTGATGTCGCAGACTTATTTGAAATTCTTCCTTTGAAACTTTAGGAACTGTGGACATGACAGATCAGGAATTTTTTGTGAGAAATTTGAGCAGTCCAGTGTAGCGATAAAGTATATTAGAGTGAGGATATATATTTCAGCTATATTCTAAATCTAATGCGCGGTGTGAGGCTACTTAATTATACAGTAGTATATTAAACACCTGCAATTTCTGCAACTACTGCCTTAATTCTCCAAATCAGAGCCTATGTCCAATGGCAAGCTAATTGGCCTTGCATGAGGATTTGAAATTTTCCTTATCTAGATGCTCCACTCATTGGAACCAAGAAATGAAGATGAGCGTTACCATTCGGTAGATGCATTCATGAACCAGCTGAATCCCAGCATTTCTGGGATCTCCAACGGTGGACACCCTATAACCTTACCACTCTCGAATACCCCAAATCCGCAATCCGTAGAGAATACACAAACGCAAGGGCTATTTGCAGTAAACTTGGCGAACGGATTGTCAAATAATCAAATCACTGAACCAGTTTCATCAGCTCTTAGAATGGACCAGCATGAGGAAGCAAATGTACAGAATGCTGGAAACTTGCCAATCGCAACATCAACCCAACATGGAGTGGTAGAAAAACCACAAACGATGAATGACTTTGCCTGGTACTTGTTTGATTCTTGTCGAAACGGATGTGTAAGAATGGATTTCGACAGCTTTTATGAAGCGACTAAACGTTTCCCATCACCATCGTCAAAAAATACTGCCTGGATATTAATGGCTATTGCAGATCCAACGAGAGAAGCAGCGGATGTAGTAGGATTCGACGCGGTTTTTACATTTGTCTCTGTTTTGTACAAATTGTTTACATATTATTGCAAGGGGAAATCTGGAATTTCCAAAGAGATGATTCCCGATGCATTACGTGGTTGGAATATTAGTGAACATCAGGTTCGGATATTGTTGCGCAACCCAGGCTATTCAGGTAGCTGTTATTTAAACTAGATTTCTTGGATTGGGATCAATTTGTGCAAGTGTCTGCTAATTTGCGTGTGAGAAAAGAGTTTTGTCAGAAAATGATAAATAATGGAACTATAAAGTTCAAAGAGTTGGAAAAAGAAATCTGCTTCCTGCCATAAACAATTTCAATATATTTTTCCACTTGAACTTTTATGGAAGACGAATCTGACACTAACCAAAAACAATTTCTCAGTTCGTTTGAATTATTCAAACGAGGAATGACACTCAGTCGCATGGGAAATACCCCTACTGCTAATCTGGATGGATTCAAGTTGTCATTAGAGAGAAAGTCTTCCGAAACTCCTGATAGTTTGTTCAAAAAGAAGCACCCCGAAACCAGCAGTACCGAGTGGGATAATGTAATTGCATACTATGAACATCTAGTTAAGAGTGGGGAGGTTACTCGAGGTCGCTTATACGAGCAAATGGAGCAGGATAGATATGCCATTCGAGACCACATGAATGCAAATATTAAATTACAAGAGCAAAATGATACTTTAAAGTTGGAAAATGAAAAATTGCGGAATCAGTTGATGGCTGCGTCCATGTTAGCAGAAGAGAGAGCAAAGGAAATTGAAAAGTTGCATTCTAGCGTGAAAACTGCGAATGATTCGAATACCCAGCATCTACAAGATATGCAGGATCTGCAACTCGCACTAGGTAAATCCAAAGAAGGCTGTAGTATGCTACAGTCCCAACTGGATGGTATCCCAAAGTCTAACTATCATTCCAGCCCTCCATGGGATTTATCGTTAGCTGAAGGCTGTAATTATGGATATGAAGATATTAAACCAGAATATATCGAAAATGATATCTGGAATGCATTCCACAAATACCAAAAGAATGGACTGCTAGATATTCGCGGCCTGCAGGCTGCATTAACGTCAGATGTCGTTTGGCCAGCATTTTCAATGAAAACAATGTGGATAATGTTGCATCAAGTGGACCAAACAGGGCAATACGTAGATATCAATGGATTCAACAAGCTGTGGCTATTCGTGCATTCGATGCATGTACTAGCACCAAAAACTAACGAAATCTTGATTTCAGATGCAATTAGAATCATCAAAGGCTACGGATTCAAAACTATATGGATAAATAGAGTAATCAATAGAACTATAGGGAATCCAGGTATTTCCAATTTAAATTAGATGATCTAACGTGGGACCAATTGCTCCAAGTGTCTTCCATCTTGCTATGTTGGTGGGAGGTAATTGATTTGAAGTTATCAGATGGACTGGCCTTGTTTGAATACGAAGAATTGATGGGGATAGCAACTAAACTACTATTCTAAACATTATTGTAATAATATATCCAGTACATGTAATTCCTTCAAGCACTATTGCTATCTCATGATGAATTAATTGGAACAGCCTTGTGGTTTAAGAGCACAGCCAAAGTATTAGGAAGGTGGCATCGCCTCCAAACTGGTACTAGAGGCGAAACATCAATTTCCGACTAATAGTGTAGATCGCCTCAACAAACCTCATCTGGCCAATAATACTTGCAGCGTTTCGGCTTCGGCGAGCTATTCGATTTCTTTTAACCAATTTTTTTCCGAACATAAAGACACCGAGGAAAACTTAAAGAGAGGTTATGGCGGTGTTCTGATATATAAAGGCGGGTCTGAAAGAAAATATTTAAAATATGCAATCCACAGTAGCCGCCATGCCTGAAAATACTTTTGTGAGCAACGAAGAAGGTAAAATAATTTTGACATTAGTGCTCTATGAAATTCCCAAAGTCTATTCTTCAATCAAAGACATGCAAAGAAGCAAGACCCTCCAAAGAATCAGAATCAACAAGGAGCCTGCCAACGGTGCCCCAAAAGACTCTATTGAATTCTATAAACAGGAGCTGGAAAATGAAAAAGCGAGCCATGTAGAAACGCTATTGCTCTTGCAAAAAATGAAGAACGAACTTCAAATCCTGAAAGATACCAAGGAGCCCAATACCACTTTATCAGACTCGTCTCAAGAAACTATAGTTGAGCAGCTGCAAGACCAGGTGAACGACCTGTACGATTACATTGACGAATTGGAGTTCAAACAAGAAGCATTGATTCTCGAAAACGATGGCTTGAAAGGGCAACTCGAAGAAAAGTCTATTGAAATCGCTTGTTTGGAAGAAGAATTGGAAAAAACCAAACTTTCTTTTGATCCAAATGTTTGTTCATTTATAAAGAACGAGAAACTATGTACACCAATCAAACTATTATGTCCGGCAAAATACAACCATCAGATTTGGGAAATCTTTACAAAGAATGATACATTGGAAAATGGTAGATTGGACATTGGGGAGCTGAAATCGGCTATTTCCGAGGGTAAATGGCCGACGCTGTCTCTCTTGACTTGCAAATACTTGGCCAAACATGTGTCCAACGGAGCTGATTTTGTCAATCCAGATCAATTCCTGGAAATCTGGAGATTTGTCTCAATTTGCAAAGCAGTATTTGCCCTTCATGATACATACAGCAAGTCAGATATCAAATGGGGGTTCGTTCCATCTTACTCTCTAATGGATGTTTTCGAGGAGTTGGAAATTCCTATCGCGAGAACAACATTGAAGACTGCCGTAAAGAATTTTAGGTCTGAGGATCACTTGTTTACTTGGGATGAATTCGTTCAATTTGTATCAATGGTCAGAATGTGGAATATGCAGCTGAATAACATGAAGATCAACCATTATCATGTGGAGCACTTTATGTCGGTCTTATCTTGTTCGCTTTAATACATTATTTTATTAGCTAGTTTGCTCAACATCACTTTTTTTGACATCAGAGATGGGAATGTCCAAAGTCACTTTGATGGTGATAATTTCCAGCATCGAATGAAAGTTCATTACGACAGAGTTTTCAAAGTAGATAAAGAACGAGAAAAATGCTTGCATTGCCATAAAGTTTATATCCGATCCTGCCATTTCTGTCACGGAGCGAACCAAAGTCAAAACGATATTAGTGGTTGCTGTTAGTATTTGAAATATTCCGAGTGTGTATGCTCTATGTACCCATCTGCCTTCAAATTTGGGAGATTTCTTCATCTTGCTTACGAGAATTATTGGCGACAAGATATTCGTCAGCGAAACGCAAAATATCCATATGCCGGCTGTGAATGAAAGATCAAAAGTAGCAACGGCGACTAATTTTGGGTATGAAAATTGCACGGTATACAAGTATATCCAGCCAACTAGTCCTAAATGCACCAGAATTGCACAAAAACTACATAGAACACGCATTTGTTTGGACACATACAAGATTTTCAAAATCATCCTTACGTTTAACAAAAATGTAAAGCACTGGGTGAGGTTGAATAGCACATAGAAGGCTGCTTTGAACGAGAGTGCGGTATACTCGGAGGGAAATACAATGTACTGATATGCAAATATCAGGCTATGTAGTAGCAAGTACAGTAGCTGGGATAGCGCTAGCGTAGCTCTCGCCCAGCTTTCCAGCGCAATTGATTCGAGGGTATATTTATACATTAGTTTTACCGTCCCAATGCATGGTATAATGAACAGACCGAGGGCAACGAGCTGGAAGCAACTACCTAACCCCAGAACTGTCTTGGATTGGGGCACCGATGCAATCCAATGTCCGTATTCAATACTGCCGTTTAAAAACTGTTTGGAGGAAACTGATATCGAACCCAAATCAGTCTGGTAGGTAGTGCTCGTACCTGCAATTACAGACAAATTGTACAGCCATGCATTTGAGCAATCTGACGTGTTATAAATTTGTAGCCAATTGCCGGCGCATCTATAACCGTCAAAGCATCTAGTAGAGTTTTTAAAGTACTTTGTAGTATTCTCCATTGTTAATTGACAGTATATAGATTGTTTGCTGATGGGAGGTACCAAAGTTTCGATGGTCAAACTATCAGACAAGAAATGCACGGAAATACTGGAATAGCCATGAGTGTAAATGGGGTTTACTGATGAAAAGCAACAGCCAGAGCTCCTTGGGATAGGATCCAGTCCACAAACTGGAATTGGAAATTCTTGGGTAATATCATGATATATTGCGGTAGTTTCGTTTGCAGGGAACATGTACATTGCAGATGGAGCGTTCTGGCAGTTCCTGTTTGCCCACATTGATTGGAATATTTGTCCATTAACTTGTAGCTTTAGTAGAAAAAGAAGCATCCGATCCAAAATTGTCTGCAATGACGTTTTTTTGAAAACTAAAGAAACAAAAACATTTATTTCAAATACATTTAGCAACCATATTCATAAATTGTTCATAGAGAATCGTGATGGCCCTGTCCCCATCAAGATCTACCCGGTCAAACTCCATCATCCAAATTCTGACATTTGCATGCAATAGCACAAATTCATCCCATGTATACTTCATATCTAAGTAAGAATAAATGATATACCTGGTGTGGTTTTGTATTTTACCAACAGAACGTTTGCTTTTTTTGGTAACTTGATTCCTAAATCAAACAAGGACTGCGGCAAAGTATCTGGTGTGGAATATCCCCAAATTGTAGGGGAAATCCGCTTTACATCATATTTTTCAAATACTTTTTTGCACTGTTCAATAAAATGCCACAAATTAGTAAATGCATCTGCTGGAATGTAATCCCCATTTCCGTCATAGTTTCTAATCAGCATAATACAAGCCTTGATAGACAAAGGAGGCCACTGTCCTTTAGCCAATGCTTCACAAAGCTCGCCAGCGTCTAACCGATAAGTGCCCAGTTTATCAGAAGCAAGGTAGATTGGCCATAAATTTTGATCAAATCCTTGTGGCATGTGCAATTTCACACCATTTCCGCCGGTATTCTTGGTATAAGTAACAGGCAGACTGGCATTAGAGGCTGGGGGTGCTGTAGAATTGGTGCGTTGTCTGGTATTTGATGCTTGCAGTTCATTCTTGAGGCGCGATATTTCCTTTTCATACCTCTCTTGCAAGAATACATTGGAGTTATCTGCTTGTAATACAGATATCTGATCTTGCAGAGTAGAGTTTTCGGATTTCAATTTTCCAACATCTTTTTGATATTTTTCTTGGAGCAAGTTCAAAGAATTGTCATTTTTGTGTACATCCAGTTCATCTTCCAAGCCCTGTACCTTGTAGCACAGCTGTTCAATCTCGGATTCCAATTTCTTTTGTAACTGTGGGTCAACAGCGGGAACTGAAGGTAGAGGTCTGGAACTCAGCTGTTTTTGCAACGACATTGCTTTTTCATCCAATAGTCTATTAGCGTATCGTTCCTGCTCTAAGATAGCGTTTAATCTGTCAATTTCTTGCTGGTTTGAGGTCAATAGTTGAGTTTGTGCGGTAAGTTCTTGAAGGTAAGCATCCATTTGCTGGTTAGCGTAACGCTCTTCTTGCAGCTGAGCTTGCAAGTCTTTAATAATACTGTCGTTGTTATTAGTAGCATTCATTAGCTGTTTCCTTTCCTTGATTCGGTCATATTGCTCCTTCTCCAATAATTTAGATAAATCATTCTTCTTTCTCTCTAACGCACTCAAGAGAGAGTCTTTTGTAACACAAATCATTTGCAAGTCATCACATTGCTTCTTCCAATGATTAATTTCTTGCTCCAATTTTGAAGTTTTTGTAACATGGTCAATTTCTAAATTTTGCAACCGGTTGAGAGTAGCTTGATCTAGTCCTTGATTCAAGGCTCCATACCCATACGAATTTTGGCTAGTTCTTGGAGGCACATTTGGTCTGTGGTTTGACATAGGTAACTTGGATTAGGGAGAAAAATGGCTGATAACTGCAGGTACAGCCAACCAGGATTTAAATACCGAATTTCTTCCTGCAATAACAATTATGGAATAATTGTAAATGCCAAGAATCTCATGGTTGCTAATACCATTCATTTTAAAGCGACAGGACTTACCATTGCGCATTTGAGATTCCTGCCGTAGTCACAGTAGGGCAAATGAATGGGAATGAACGATCCGTATATCTCGGACAGGATATAGGACTTTCTTTGGTGAAGGGATTTGATATGATCAGTTTCACTCACAGCAGGACCATTAGATAAAGCCGTCAACTGAATAAATTATATTATTTTCAATAGCAATGCTTATTCTCGGAAATCAGTTCTTGGATTTTCCCCATTAGTTCATTTTCCAATTTTGTAAAGTTCAAAACAATGTCCAGTAAACGCAGGAGATACTCCAGCTCCCCTCCTTACTACGGAAGGAAAAAGAAACAGGATTACAACTACGCTGAGCCGAGAAGAGGCACCAGGAAAACCAGTAATTATTTGTTAATTTTGATTCCATTTACAGATACAAAGAGGAACAAGATAAAAGCTACGGCAGACAAGACAGGATTGATGATGACGATGGGCACTTGATAATTAGGAATAGTTCCAAATTATCCTCGAGATGTAATTCATTTTAAACCAGATACAATTATTCAACTGCTGGGACAAGGAACATTTGGAAAAGTTGTTGAAGCTTACGATAACCAGACAAACACTAAATGCGCAATCAAAATAATCAAATCTGTACAGAAATATATTGACGCTTCTAAAATTGAAATTAGGGTTTTAAAGAGGATATTAGAACGAGATCCGTACGGAACAAAGTAATTCTTTTCTAAAAAGACAATGTGTAGCGCTCTTGGATAATTTTGTATATTGTAATCACGTCTGTATGGTGTTTGGATTGCTTTCCCAAAGCCTGTTTGATTTCTTCCAACAAGTCAAATTTATGCCTTTTTCTTTGAGAGAGATCCAATCATTTGCCAAACAGCTCCTAACATCTGTTGCTTTCCTGCATGAAAACGGATTTGTCCACACCGATTTGAAACCAGGTACATGAGTTCTAACCAGAAAACTTGATGCTGGTTGATAATGGAACAATCCAAGTTCCAGTAGCTAATTCCAAAACTAGATTTAGAAAGATGCTGAAAAGCACCAAAATAATACTAATTGACTTTGGCAGCACAGTTTTCGAAACAGATTACCACTCTCAAGTGGTGAGTACGCGGCATTATAGAGCGCCTGAAATCATACTTGGGCTAGGTTGGTCCTATCCATGCGATATTTGGTCGATAGGATGTATTTTAGTAGAATTATACACTGGAGTAGCGCTATTTCAAACGCACGAAAATTTGGAACATTTGAAAATGATGGAGGTAGTCCTCGGACAGTTTCCAGCTTCTTTTACGAACAGTATACCGTAACTTTGGATTAACGACAGCAGTTCAGCTTCAGAGTATTTCTTCAAGGGCAGGGTGAGGTACCCGCAACACGACACTGAAGAATCCAGCGAAGCCTTTGTCGCTGCAATGAGTTCAATAGAAGTACATGAGCTTAACGATAGGAAATAATCAGACCCAGGAACGCATTCGAAGAAATGTTTTTGGTATTTATTAAGCACCTACTTCATTATAACCCGAAAGAGCGATGTGCAGCGCAAGATGCACTGCAAATGTCTTTTATCACTTTCAAATAAATGAACTGCTGACTAATTTTTAAATTTTTCCTTCATGTTCATTGCAATACATGCAGGAGCTGGATATCATTCGCCAAAGAATACTCCAAAATACAAAAAGCTGATGAATGACATTTGTTTAAAGTCCATGGAATTCCTAAAGAAAGGAAATTCAGCGCTTGACACCCTGGAATATACTATTGGATTATTGGAGCTAAGTGAATCCACAAATGCAGGGATAGCAGGATCTAACTTTTGCATTACGGGAACGATTGAATGCGATGCATCTCTAATGACTCTAGACGGCTACGCTTCCGTCGGAGCAGTCCCAATGACAGAGAGTAAAGGTACAGAGATTCATTCAAGCCCGATATCCATTGCCCATCAGTTATACAAAAACTTGGTAAAGGGGGTAGATGTTGCTGGTAGACAACCACCAGTAATGCTTGCAGGCCAGGAAGCTCACGCATTTGCTGCAGAACAAGGAATGGAAATGATTAGCAGCGTTGCAGCTCAACAGTTGATTACTAAAGCACAATGGAAGAGGTATGATTCTCATATGGCTATTTTAGAGAAAGCGAAAAAGAAAAAGACCAACGCAGAGTATTTGCAGGATACAGTTGGAGCAATTATTATCGATGCAACAGGAGTCATGGCAACAGGAGTATCATCAGGAGGGATTTCGTTAAAAGTTCCAGGACGAATTGGCGAAGCTGCATATCCTGGATCGGGAATATGGATAGTAGAAGAAAGCGATTCAACTGTTGCATGCACTCTTTCAGGAACCGGAGAGCAGATCATGAAAACAATGCTGGCCACTACCCTTACTAATAGTCTAGCTAGTTCATCAGATTTAGCGGGGGATATGGAAAAAATACTGGTAGAGAAATTCCTTGATAGCCGTGTGCTAGCTAACGAACAAATCGAAAAGAATGTTGGTGCACTTGTGGTAAGAAAAACGGGAGACAATATTGAATGTTGGTGGGGACATACGACACCTAGTTTTTGCCTTGCGTTTATTGCAGATAATACTAAACCTGTCTTTCGAATGTCTCGCAAGTATTCTGGACGCTTAGTATCAGTAGGAGGCAACTTTATGTAGGGGCTATTTTCCTTGCACATATCCTATTACAAGCTATTTAAACAGCGGTGCACATTAAATTCAGTGTATAATACAATATATTTATTCTAAACCTTATCCTCTTCCTGATCTTCAATTATCCAGAGATAGTAAGCACGCACATAATAAACCGTCATCCCTTCCAAGAATGTAAAGAGTCCAAGTGTAGCATACGTAATAATCGTTGATTTGTCCCTTTCCCGTTGATCTAGAAAGTTGAAAAAGACTGACAGACCGCCTTGCGTAGAAAATGCATTTGATTGAATGAAATAAATCGAGAATCCCAAAATAACAACAGTCCATATGGCATACACATAGCCAAAGATCTTTAGTAGCGCTACACTATCTGTTCTGACTACATGCATACCGCAAATTGCAATAACAAAAGATAAAATGTAAGTCGATGTGTTGATTGAGTCTTGGATGTAAAAGAGGAGAGAGCCGAGGGAGAATACAGCTGATAGGATGAGGTAGATCCATAGCGATATGCGAATGTTTAGACAACAACAGGAGGAGGGAATTTTCTTCATTTGCCCAAATCAAAGCAAAAGTCCGTTTCTCAATCCTTTATGGATGGATTCGGGTCTCAGACAACAAAATTCATCTCTGTTAGATTTCAAGTTTTGTCTGGCAAGAGTTCTTGTCTGAAAATAAAGGCATTATCATTGGCTGTACTTTTTTATTTAGACTTCAAATGTTTCGTTGTTGGTATTTTCGTTTGCTTTTCTCCTTCGCCATTTCTCCTCTTCCAATGATTTAACCAGCTGATTGATATGAATGATTTTGGATCTCTGCTCCAAAAATTTCATTCGTTCTACATGGTTAATTTGCTCCTGCGGAGTCATATCGCCTTTGAATGGAAGCCTAAAATTAATTAGCTGGATATGATGATCTAATTTCCGTTTGAGATCTTGCTGACTCTTGCCGTTAGTCCCGTATACCTTTGCTGATGACAGCGTTTCCATTTTCTTTACTAAGATTAGATTTTATTACAGCATGTGCCGAGTTCAAACGCAGAAGTTGTGATTGGTGTGCAAGGTAAAGAAGGCGGCTCAAAAACTATCTTTGTATTATGCAGCAGCTTCCGTGGATTGACTGTTGGTTTGGTGATATTGCTTTGAGTGGATAAATTAATGACGGGCAAGGATTTTGACTTTACAGGATTGGCAGTCGATGAATTCCTTTTAATATTTGCAGTAGACACGGCCTTCTTTTTAGTCTTTCTTTTTGGCTTGCTAATTGCAAGATCATTCACGGATTTCACCAATTTTGATTCCTTCATTAATCCTGTGATAAATTGCTTTCCTTGCATATTATCTCCCCCGATAGTATTTGATCTGTACAATCCCGCTGCACTGGGCAATCCTGCTGAAGCTGGAAGTCGTTCCCCCGAGGCATTCGCCACCAAATTCAATTGGCTACCTTTTAATACGGAATTTAAATTATTGAGGCTCTCAATAGTGCTGTTTACAGACATTTAAATAATGTCGAAATTCGCTGTCAAATATAATGACGCAATGCCCGTCAATCATAGCCCTAGTCGCGCCATACCATTTTTGCAAAATATTCAATGATGGCAAATACAGCAAACTACACAGTTTTAGAGACAGATATTCTCAAACCAGACAACGATGATAGAGAATATCAAGCGATAATGCTAGAGAATGAGCTGGATGTGCTGCTGATTTCTGATCCACATGCAGATAAATCATCGGCTGCAATGGATGTTCATGTTGGACATTTAAGCGACCCTGACGATACAGCAGGTCTGGCTCACTTTTGTGAGCATCTGCTCTTCATGGGCACAGAAAAAGTAAGTGTTTATTGATCCAAGTATCCAGAAGAAAACGAATACAGAAAAGTAAGTGGATAGTAACCATAGTTTCTAGCAGAACATGGAGGACACTCAAACGCATTTACTTCCGGGGATCATACCAGTAAAAAGGGTTAATGTCAGATTACTATTTCGAAATATCGTCAGATTACCTTGAAGGAGCGCTGGATAGATTCTCTAGTTTCTTCAAATGTCCATTGTTTTTGGACAGCTGCAAGGAAAGGGAGATGCTGGCAGTAGATTCAGGTCTGCGAATGCTAATTCTAGAACACAAAAAAAATATTCAATCAGATACTTGGAGAGGATATCAGTTGTTGAAGGATTTGTCGTCGCCCACGCATCCGTTTCGAAAATTCGGGACTGGTATTGCCGTTCTAATTGAAGGGAATCTGGAAACTCTTCGCGATATTCCATCACGGAAGGGGCTGGATGTGAGAAAAGTCCTATTGGATTTCCATGAAATGTATTACAGCTCAAATATAATGAAACTGGTGATTTTAGGGAAAGAATCCATTCCAGAATTGACAGAATTGGCCATTAAGATGTTTTCAGGAATCAAAAACAAGAAAATAGAACCTCCCACATTTGGTGTACATCCATACACTAGAAATGAATTGATGGTAGTCGCTAATTGATCCAGAAACTTATAAAAATTAAGCCTGTCAAGGAAAGACGGAATTTGACTTTATTGTTTCCATGCAGAGATCACAAGGAGCATTACGAAACACACCCTCTTCAATATGTTTCTCATTTAATTGGACATGAAGGTCCTGGATCTATTCTCTCGCTGTTGAAAGCAAAAGGATGGGCACATGGGTTGACGGCAGGAGTGTCTGGATACGGTGCCAGTGAATTTGAGTTTTTCAGGATATCAATTGATGTTACTCCATCCGGGGAGGGTGATTTTTATTAATTGTAGTAAACTTTGAACAGGTCTTGGTAATTGTTTTCCAATATATCAACATGATAAGAGAAAAAGGAGTAGCATCATGGATATTTAAAGAAGTAAGTTTCAATTTACTTAGTGCCAAGCAATTAACGAAATTGCATTCAGATTCAAGGAAAAGACATCTCCGTCAGCCTTTTCTTCGAAATTATCTGGAAATTTGCATGTTTATCCACCAAAAAACGTAATTTCAGGGCAATATCTGTGTAATATTTATGATGCAGACATAATCAATGAATGCTTTTCATATTTCAAACTGGAGAACTTGTTGCTTTTTATGGAATCAACAGCATTTCAGGCAGATGATTGGATGGAAGCCAATTGGTATGGAACGAATTTCACGATTGAAGATTTCGGGCAAGATTTAATCAGCAAAATTAGCACTGCTGCAAGAAACTCCCAACTGGAATTCCCAGAAAAAAATAGCTTTATTCCTGAAAATTTCCAGGTAATTGGAAAAAGCGATACTAGTAAGCCACTAGTTCATCCTTGGATTATTTCCGAATCTCCTAAAATGAGACTGTGGCACAAAAAAGATGGTAAATGTTGATAATTCAAGATAGATTTTTCACTCCAAAAGCAAACTTGTTTTTTGAAATTAGAACTCCATTGGGATATGAAAGTGCAAGATCATTTATGCTTACCAGACTATTTGTGGAACTCGTCAAAGATAGTTTGATTGAATATTCTTACTTTGCTGAAGTTGCTGGTCTGACATACAATATTGATAATTCGACGGATGGGTTAATATTGACCATATATGGATATAATGACAAATTGAGCATCTTGTTGAAAAAAATTATTGAAAAGATAGTTTCTTTGTCAGCCAATGAGGATCACTTTGCACGGATAAAGGATAGCGTAGTTGTGTATTTAATCGTAGCTGTACAAAAAAACTGTGAATTGGTTCCAAGAATCACCGCATTCCCATGCCATGTACTTTATATCTTTTGTTACCCAAGAAAAGATCTTTTCAAATGAAGAAAAGCTGAATGAGCTTCAGACAATCACACTGGAAGCAGTAATCGAATTCAGTAAACATTTGGTTGGCGCTACTTATGTTGAAGGTTTAGTCCATGGAAATGTTTCTCAAGAAGTAGCTTTCAGTTAATATCAGGATGCCTTAGAACTAGGAAATATTGTTCTAAATGGATTTAGTTCAAAGAAATTGCCAAATCGCGATGCTACAGCAATTAGAATTCATAAATTAGATTTGGCTTGCCATGTTATATTCTCGAAAGATGTATATAGTGCTGATAATCTAAATTCTGCTATTGAATATTGTATCCAGGTGGGGCCAGTATCAGATTCAAAACTGCGAAATCTACTAAATCTTCTATCCCAAATAGGACAGGAGATAGCATTCGACCAGCTTCGTACCAAAGAGCAGTTGGGTAATTCGCATTTTATTTAGGATACATGGTATACAGTGGCGTTAGAAAGCAATCTGAAATGATTTCTTATCGTGTAATTATTCAAAGTGAAAGAGATCCAATGTTCTTGGAAGGCAGAATTGAATCATTTTTGCAAATGTTTAGGGTAGTTTGATCTAACATTAGACAGTATTGCAGCAGCTCTCGCAAAGTGAATTTGAAAAACACAAATCAGCATTGATTGCAAAATTAACAGAAAAGTTGAAAAATTTACAACAAGAATCATCCAGATTATGGAGTAACATTACATCTCAGTATTATGATTTCGAACAAAATGAAAGTGATGCACTAACGGTTGGAAGTTTTGCAAAGGCCGAATTAATTGAATTCTTTGACACATACCTTTCTGCAGAAAATCTAAATAGACGCAAAATATCAGTTCATATGCGGAGTCAACGAATACCAGTAATGATAGACCACGATTTCAAAATAAAATCGCGAATAATTAAAGACGATGAAGTAATGCAATTCAAAGCGCAAATGGAACTCACTAATCTGCCCAAGCCTATTCATTCAATTAGTACATGGATAATATAATTGTTTTTAATATGTATGGCTGCCCAATTGGATGAGCATAATGTAATATAAATGTGTATTTATTCATTAAAGTAATGTGACAATATTGGGTCGCTGGCTAATTCAGGGTTCTGCTGGACGAAATAGTAGGTATTTAGTAAAAGATTTGGGAATCTGCTCGTGAAATAGTCCAAAAACCCTTCCGGTATGGAACCAAGCTCTTTTTTTACACTTTCAGGCAAATCTTGATAATGGTGTTTCTAATATAAATAATGGTTTACCTTATTTCTCAGCGCACGAAGTAGATCTTGATAGGAACTTCCTTCGTACTTGCGATATTTGGACATACTATCCAATACATTCCTATTTAATTTGCGATGCCAGTCGGAGCCAACGGTTTTGTTGGCTTGTCTCTCCAGACTCTTTAGAAGAGATGACGGTGGATCTCTACTTTCAACATCGAGCCTATCAGAAACATCCTGCAGAAATGTCAACTGCTGGTTGGCTGACCAGAAATATGGATGTTTCAATATCGTTTCGGCAGTTGGTCTCGTTAACATTCAAATACCTTTTCTTTGAATCTTTGCTAATCATTCGTTTGATCATATCCTTTAGGAAATAGGAATCCTTGTGATTTTCAATATGCTGCAAACGGAAATTCCCTTTGAGAATATTGGATTCTCGGGAAAATCTTTCTCCAAACGGATGTTCGCCTTGAGAGGCGATATAATAGAATACACAACCTGTGGAGAAAATATCAATTGACTTGGTGATTCTATGACTGGAAACTGTATTTTGTAAATTCTTTTTCAAAGTTGTAACCCAGCCACCTGAATCTTCAGAACTTCCGCTGCTGGGATGAACTGAAGTTGCAAGCAGACATTCAGGTGCTCTCCAACCAACTGTACCCGCAACTCCACCGCCTGGAAGTGCTGTGTTGTGGAATGAAGATTGGTCGTCCTGCAGTCTTTTTCCAAGGCCGAAATCAGAAATAAGGATCCTTGGAGGGGTTTTCTTGTTTTTTCTTTTCTTTGATTGAGAGATAAGAATATTTTGTGGTTTGATATCACGATGAACAATGTTTAGCGAATGTAGGTGGACTAGCCCGCTCAGTATTTGCTCATAGATTGATTTCAGCGATAGATTTGCGTTCAATTCATGAAGTTCGGGGATATCTTTTCTACTGATCAGATCTACCAAGTTGCCAGCACAGCATTCGAGCGCTATATACATGAAACCTTCGCACGATTCCTGGAATTAAATAGTAAACACCTTAAAGTAATATCGAACTACATTTGGATGTAAATCTGATTCTTGCAGCATCTTGACTTCATGATCTGCAACATCATAAAAATCTGCCAACATTCTTTTGACTGCGACTTTTCTTCCTTCAAAGGTGCCCTCTAAAACGACTGTGCCGTGACTTCCGTAACCTAAAATATTGTCTGTGACTGCTATATTTTGAAGTGTAGCGTTTGTTGACGGAACTGTTGTGGACGAGCGAGCCGATCTAACAGAATGCATAGAAGCTTCGACATCAACCGGTTCTTTAACTTCTTCGGTTAAAGAAGCAACCGGTTTACATTCACCCTGTACATTGACGTCCTCCAATTCTGTCAGCAAATGCTCCTTCTCTGAGACTGTTAGCAACTCCTGAAGCTCTTGTTTCTTTTCCATAAACAATTTGCGAGTAAAGTATAGCTGCTTAATTGCCATAGAAGCAATTATTGACAAAAACAAAGTCGCAATTATTCTCCATTGCACATCTTCCCAAAAATTGTTTTTCATTGTAATCGTGCGATTCTCCATTTTTGGGATTGGGTTATCAAATTCATAACTTCCTACGACGCAATCTGGATAAATCGCAGACCCAGGAACACAGTCTACTGGAATAAGATCTGTTGCAGCCTTTTGACTTACACTACTCTCCACAGATGGTAGGTTTTCATGTGAAAGCAAATACAGTGTCCCCTCAATATTATTGACCTGAACAACATCTTTCCCATCTTTTTTTGGCTGTGCAGCATAAGATTGATGAAGCTGAGTCCCATATTCATCCATTGAAACATCGAATGCTGCCATCACAGGCGAATCAAAGCTTGCCCTAATTGGGATGCCTAAATTAGAATGCAATTACGTTTCCCGTTGTCTTCGATACTGAACCCTCCAGTAGCATCAGCGGACAGTCTTGGCACTGGACCAACGTCTACCGAAGCATCAGTAGAAGAGAATTCAACCATAGAAATATTCCACATCAACCTTTCCGTTTCGACATCCCAGATATGTAGATAGTATTCTAAATAAGATAAATCGAACCTGTTCTCCCGATAAATACGGCATCTTCCGTTGTCGATGAGCAAGAGTTTGGCCCACCCTCACTTCCATAAGTCCGTATTATTTCCCCATTCAAAGAATCAATTGCGATAATCTCAGTATTCTTTCCCCCAGTTATCATATGGGAGCCCAATCTCTTTCCAACATTCCCCTGGACCATGTCCTTTAAGGATATACCGAATTTCTAAGTTAGCAATCCAATACATCCATCCCTTTTCCCGGCTGTCCATAATACAGGTCTCCATCTCCAGCTGGTTCTGGAATAAACATTATTTTATTGTCTTCAGCTTGTTCAACAGCAGTTTCGTCTCCAGTAACCTACATTAGCATAATGTACTGCTCTTGGATTCTCTGTGACTTTAATATTTGGTCCTTTCATCTGATTGCTCCAAAGTAATTGTCCTGTTGATTTCTTTACTCCATGTAAGCAGCCATCCAACGTATTTACAATGACAACATCCTGGACTGATTCTGAAGACCTTTTAAATATCACCTTGTTTGCAAATGCCAATGAAATCAGCAGCTGTATTCGCATATAATTTCCCACTTTTACTTTTGTGGCAAAAAATTCCCCCCAGTTCCAAAAAGTTTAAACACCTGTAGCAATTGCAAACAGCATAGTACGACAGTGGGGCTTATTCTAGTCTAAATTATTAAAAGAGTAGATTTGTCAAGTCGAAAATACGTGGAAGCATAATATTTCCAATTATTTATTTTCAACCAACTGTCCAATGCATGTGTACTTTCCAGAAAAGAATTGGAACCATTCTTCTAACGAGTTTTTTTCTTCTGTATTAAGATTGTCCAGTTTATCAATTGGTAAATTGACATCGGTAAGCACGCTGGGGTCGAAAGAATTCTTTGCTAGCCCTCTGGAAGCATCTCTACCAGCAAAGTTTTCATACATGCTTCCTGGTGTTAGTTTGGATTACCTGGGCCATAGAAATCCGGTTTTGAAGAAACATCAAATACTTTTCCGCAAACTGCAAGATAGATTGGCTTTCCGTTTTGTCCATTGAATTCTTCTAATCCTTTTGGAGTGTAGTCCTTAAGTTCAATCACTTCTGCTGTTAGACAAAGTTACTTTTATGGGGATTAGCTGGAACTTCTTTTTTGTCTGATTTTGAAGAGAAATAATCATAGACTACATATCCAATTACTAATAAGAGAGCCAAGTTGAGCGGGGAAGTTAAATTTCCAAGATCCATTTTCTCTGTCATTTTTATTAGGCAACCACATGCTGTTTCACAAAGCACAAGACTGAATACTCGCAGCTAGTTACAGTTCAATGAGTCAATGTACGTTTCTCAGCCAGATCCTTCATATCATTAATAAAATAGCGTTTAATACTACTCCTGAGCATGTTCAACTTTGCGCGAGAAAAAGTAAAATCTCGAAATGAGCGACCCATTCTCATTCGACGAACAGAAAATATTTGCTCTAGACACTCTAGAGAAGAAAGAATTATACTTGTTTCAATGGCTATCAAGTTTGGAAAAGGATTTATTAAAATTGACATTTTCTCAGCAACAGCAACAATATTTGGAATCAGTCTTAATCCAATATTTGACCAGCAACGTTCCTTTACCAAACAGACCAACTAGACACTTGATTTCGAACTGTTTGAATATTATTTATAGAAAGGGAGATACCCGAACCTTGTTCGACACCCTTTCTAAAATCCAACAAAACATGAATTCAAAGAAACTGGACGAACCAGCGATTAAAATGTTATCATTGCTAATGATAGAGCGTTGATTTATTGTACTGGAAGTGTAAGTTTGGAACACGGCGGAAAAGTAATGTCGCTGTTCGCCGAGACTTGCAGCATTTTTCAAAAAGTATTGAGATATGCAAAAGATGCTGATGTAAATTTACGGTACGAAACTATTGTCGCTCTCGCGAATTCTGTAAAAGGTGCTGGGCGGGGTGCCAACGATGTTACAATCAAGGAACTGGTAAAGTTGGCAAATAAAGGAATTGCAGACAAGTTGCCTATTATCAGAAAAGCTTCATGCAAGGTAATTCGACGTAAATATAGTTATTGGAAGCGATTTACTTGAATACCAGCCAATCTCCGCCAATGTCTTTGCCAGAGTTTGAAAGTACTGTTATTGGTATCATAAAATATAGCGATGTCGGAACAAAGCCATTCAGAAATTCAATTTCGTCGTTGGTTGCAAATATACTTCAGCTTTCGCAAAAAATCGTGCCAGCACCAAAGCAACCGCCAAAAAAGGGAAAAGAAGTAATTTATATTAATATAGGAAGCACCTCAGCCAGATAGACCTATCCTCACCATTGAGGAAATGCTTTCGCTATTGCCTAATTTGTACGTGAAAGCAGCCAACCCAGAAGCAAAAATTACTGTGATCGAATCATTTACTGTGCTATTAAATCAACTGGGAATACAATTTATCGAAGCTCAATACTCGCTAATTTGCAAATACTGCTTTGAGCTGGCTGCTCATCCAAAAATAACCCAAAAGTATGATGTTTATTTGGCACAGGAAGCTTCGAGCTATATCCTTCGGCAAGTTGTTGGGAAAAATTTGACCGAATCAGGCCAGTTAAGATCATGCAAAGACCTTGCAGCAAGATTAACAAAATGGCCTGCAGAGTTTATTGCAGATACCTCAGCAATTTTAATATTGCGCGAATTAGGTGCACTAATTGCAGATTTAGGACCTGCTGCAGTAACTAATCAAGATGAAATATTGGAGCCACTCTTGAACCTAACATTACACAATTCATACCAGGTAAAATTGCAGCTTGCATTATGTTTGAGAGATTTCTGTTTGGCACTTCCTCAACATATCACCAAGATTATGAACAAATTGATTGCTGCGATTCAAAAAGAACTCCCTATGATGAATTCAGACCGCATCGACACTGTAGACAGAGTCGTATCGTATGGTATCATTCTCTCTACTATTATTGGAATTATTTCATCACGATCGCTTTACGTTGCTTACGAAGACGCTGCAATTATCTTTGGGTTAGCTACTCAACTGTTGAAATCCCATGTGATGACAAAAGATTACACGGTAATGGCAGGCCAAGCAAAGCTAGGATGGACTTTGATCGGATCATTGATGAGTTTAGGGCCAAATTTTGTCAGAGTACATGTGTCTCAGCTCTTATTGATTTGGAAAGGGGTATTCCCAAAACAACAACCAAAGGATGCGGCCGTAACACGTACTGAGCTGGAATGGAATTACCTATTGACATCGAGAGAATCTGCTCTCGCAGCACTAGATGGTTTCCTAATTTTCAACTCTAAGGATTTGGTCACTGGGGATGTTGCCAAAAGAATTGTGGTTAGTTTGAATAATACAATGCAATTCCTTGTTTCGGTAAATGGCGGGTATGGCCCTACTGACGATAAACCAGCAACCCCTGCACAACAAAAGCTGTACGAAAAAGAATGCCAGTTGCGGCAAAGGTTGTTCCACTGCTTCAAACTCGTAAATCCGCCTTCGATCTATGATAGTATATACACTCCTCTGGTAAAAGCTTCTATCGATGCTTTTGCTATGGATCCAGATAAACCCGACCGATTTCAAGCAACATTGGGGACAAAGGATGGCGCACTATTTGGAACTATTGGAGGGAAAGATACTGGGGCCTTAGTTATCGAATCTGTTGTCACGACCTCATTGATAAATGATGCCAGCGTACAAGTGGCAATGGATTCTGGGTCGGAAGAGCGCAATATTTCGAAAACCCGGATTAAAGACAGCAACACAAAGACACTGGACGAATTGGTAACTCAAAAATAATGTAGATTGAGAAGAAAGTTATCCCGGCAATTGAAAATGATCCTCACTGCTTATATTTGAATTCAAAACCCTTACAAAATTCAATAATAGAGCCGCTTGCATTGCCAGTTCCAGCAAATGTAGCCTTAGTTGATGCGGCCATCGAGCTATTTTCACTATTGTTCCCGTTGCAAAATGCTCAAAGTCAAGAGACGTTGGTAGAACAGTTGATCAAGTCTGCAAACCACCAAGGAGGAAGAATTACGCCGATCAGAAAAGCTTCTTGCCAAATCAATTCGTTAGTTGCTGCTATAGGATGCCTAAAATGCATTTCGGCAAAGAAAGGAAGTGCAAGCAGCCCAAAAATCTTGGTAGGAATGCGGGATTTAGTGACAGTAACCACTTCTTAATTACAGGGGCTGATTAGGTCACCAGATCCATTAATCAGAACACTTTCCTGTGAAATAGTTGGCAGAGTAGCCAGAGTCAGTGGTAATGCCCAGTTTATTAACCCAATTATTCAAGAATATGTGGACTTGATAGTGAATAACAGGGATCCCGATGTACGTGCAGGTGCATCTTTGGCTCTAGGGTCAATTAATCATTTTGTGGGGGGTATGGCTGCTGGATCGCATTTACGAACAGTTGTCGGCATCCTAAATTCTCTGGCGTCCGACTCTCATCCGCTTGTACATACTTGGGCACTGCATTCGCTGTGGCTAACTATTGAAAGTGCTGGTTTGATGTATGGCCCATTTGTAAATTCCACGCTTTCTATGGTTGCCAAATTGTACATGACCGAATCTCATGAGCCGTCTGCTTCTTGTGCAAATATACCTGGAAGTGAATCAAATGAAGATGTGTATCCTGCCTTCGGGAAAATATTACATGCTCTTCTTGGAGTGCTTGGACCGGAATTGCAAGACAGCTCAAAGATTAGGGATATATGTTTCAACTTGTTTGAACAACTCAAAAATGATGAAAACCCAAGTGTTGTTATTGAAGCGATTAAATGTATACAAAACTTTATTATGTTTGCACCAAAATATGTGGATATTCCCACCATTATTCCATATTTGCAAAATCAACTTACGTTTAACGGGAAATTCCAATCCTCCCTTATCAGAACAGCCGCAGTTACATGTCTGTATCAGTTGACAAGAAGGGATCCTGGACCTGTACTCGGAGCAGCATTAAATAACACACTGGAGGAGCAATTGTTTGCCCTCTTTGACGTTGAAAGCGACATATCCGTCAGGGATGAAATTAAGGATATCCTCAAGGCATTATTGCTCCATGTGGCTCCGGAACAGCCTTCTCGTTGGATTGAACTTTGCAAAAATATTCTTTCAAAAAATGCGCTCGAGCAAGGACGGAAAGAAGAAGCTGCAAAAGTTCCTAGAGCAGACGAAAATGACGATGGAGATGGAGAATCTGAGCAACCGCCTAGACCTACCCCTTCATCTCAACCAGCAGTGACGAGCCCTACCATACAGGTTGTCCTACTTCCAAGATGGCGCACTCAAGTATTTGCACTTGCCTGTTTACGAGATGTTCTCAAAGCTGTGCTAGGCAGAAATTTTGAAGAAGATACCAATTTGTTATCGGCAAGGAAGAAAAGAGCGCTCTACGGCGCTGATGTAGCGAAATCAGACTTTTTGGTGTTTAAACTTAGTGATTTGATTAGGCTTGCCTTTAATTCCTCAACTGGCTCTGTTATCTTTCTGCGTATGGTTGGATTACAATTTTTAAAGGACATACTAAAGGTTCCAATATGACTAACTTTGATTTTTGAAAACTCTCCCGATCCTGAATTTGCCGGCCATTCGATTTTGGAGCAATACGAAGCACAGATTATATCTGCTTTAGCACCAGCTTTTTATGCTGATGCTTATCCAGAGTTAATTAGTAAGGCATGTGGTGTTTGTGCACATTTTCTAGGGAGTAAGGTTGTAGAAGAAGTATCTACTACATCCAGGGCATTCAAGTTACTTTCGTCTCAGCTTGACCAACTCTCAGGTGAATTTATACTGATGCCAGGTGTTGAGGCAAGAAGTTATGGTAGAACCCCTAATGCCCAAGTTATGGTTAAACTGGCTGTTCTGGCTGCATGGGCTTCATTTTACCTTGCCGTCCCACATGAAGAGAAAAGAGCTAATCTATTCTCTAAATATCTGGATGATTTGGTAAAGCTATGGCTTGCGTCGTTGAAAGACTATGCCTTACTCGAACAAGACACTGAAGTGGCCACTGGAATATATAGTAATGCTTCAAAGGATATCACTCTCCCACTCTACCGAAAATCATCATATCTTATCTGCAATGCTGTAACAAATGCTGTGAACTTGAAATCTGAAAACGTAGAAGCATTTCCGAATAATTCCGCAATGGAGAACCCTGCGCTGACCAAAGAATTTTACACAGTGATTGGGATATGTACAGAGTTCTTGTCATCAATTCCATCTTCTACCAATACCAATGCGAGCACTAGCGCCAGAGCAAACGACACTGACAAAACTGTTGCATTTTTGAAAAGTATCGGAAACATTTTAACACCGCGGGTGATAGGCAATGGAAAATCAGAGGAGGCAATGGTTTTGGAAGTGTTATGCATCCTGGATAAATTGGTTCAAACAGAAGATCCAACTGTTCAAAATTCCTCTTTGGCTTTACTATCGCAGATAATTTCACACTTTTCTGATTTGCTGTTTGTTAATGTTCAGTCACTCGAATCTGGCGCAGTTCTTAAAGTTGTTAGAATCATTTACAGCACGTTTAGTTGCTACGTTCCTGGACTGTCCATTAATCCGGCCATTAATGGTAACTCACCACTAAATAATAGTGGCACGCAATCGTGTGATAACAAATGAAGGGATGTTTGCTTTATTGAAATCTGTAGAGCTCCTCACTTTTCTATGTACTTCGCCAAAAGTAGAATCTGAACTCAAGAAACCGATTGTTCCTCTCTTTATGACTATTATGACATGTATATTTATGCTAAAGTAGCTCTGATTTCAACTAAAACCCTTGCAAATGTTGCTCCACAAAGCCTTCCTTACTTGAAATTAACGCTACAGACCTTGGAAGCCAGTGGATTAGGGTCTGGCCATATAGTACAATCTGCAGTGGTAACATTAATCGGTAAACTCGAAACATTATTGGATGATGGCGCGGCTGAATATGATATCCTACCATTATTGAAAAACATTACCACGACAATTGTTTTAGCTATTACTACAGCTCCAAAGCTCTCTTATCAACCTATGCTCCAAGAGCGAGTTTACAACATATTGTGCGAAATGTACCGCTTAAAAGACAGTGAAGTATTACGTTCTAATCCCAGATCCAAACAAATGCCATCGTATCAATGAGGGCATGTGTACTCTTAAACTACTCAAGCGATCCAGATGTTTCACATATTGGTGGAATCTACACACGTCTCTTTTCCCCATGCATTTGCAAGTATCTGTATGAAAAAGGTAAAACTTTAAAATCTTCAATTACCGAGTTGGGCCCTTTGGAAGAAAGTGTTAAAACCTTGAACGTTTTGGTTACACCTAATCCCGTTGAATATTCAAGTAGTTGTGTTTTAACCTAGAACATTTGTCGTTGAAATTTGTTTTGACTTTGTATCTGGAAATTCTGTTTGAAATCGGTAGTTCTACCTCAAAGGAAGCCTTGCAGCTTTCTAATTTGCTAACTTCTTCGCTCTTTCAGTTTGCTTCTGCGAGCTCCACTTCTTTCAAGAGTATTGTTCAAAAGCTAGATTCTTCAAGAAAGCTGGTTTTGGAATCAAATTTCAAGAAATTGCTTGCATCTGGGGGCCAAGTCAAAACCGATAGCCAGTCACCATCAGATGCAACTACCGCTCCGAAAATCCAGTTGAAATCTTTTGGTTAAATCTAATAAACTATTTATCAAAATTATTTATTGCATTAAACAATCTGCAGCTGTACTAATTCCAAAAATAATCCAGCAGAGGACACTTCCGTAGACTGGTCAATCCAGTTGCCCAAAAATTTTTCAAGGTTTTTGAAATCGGCATAAAATTGCAAATCCAATTGGGCAAGGCTCTTTTCGGTCTGAATATTTTGCATCTTTTTTGAAAATTCGATAATCGTGCTACAGATATCCTTTAACGCCTGGGCAATATGAAATTGCTGTGAATGTAAAAATAAGTTACGTTGTATATCCTGCAATATGTTGGAGTGCGATTCTAGTATTCCGTCAAGCGTAAAATAAGCAGAGTGAAGTTCAAGGGCTGCATATTCATCAACTTTTTTGATAAACTGTTCCCACGGCTTATTGATTGCATGTTCAAATACATAAAAGAGCAGAGAGCTCAGGAAAGCGTGGCATTTGCTCATGAACTGAATAATCCGCACCTTATCCTCGCTGAACAATGTTTTATCATTTTTCCAATTCAGCGTCCGATTTATCCTGTTGAATGCTTCTTGAGCTTGAAGTATTGGCAATATACTTGAAAATATATTCGAATATTCCTTTAAAAATGGGTCAATAAATATGTTAAATGGCTTGGGAGCATTAAAACCTATCCTCAGACATCCAGCTAGTTCTAAGCCTATTGTTAATATTAGAAACCTGTCGCGGAAGGTTTGATTTGAATTTCAAACAAATCATCCATTCCATTGCCAAGGTGCTTGGTTGTAGTCGCAATAATATCTTGGAATATATATTCAAGCTGGTTAGAAGGGATTTTTGATAGCTGTCCATTTAAATTGAGGCTACTCGGAGAATCTTTGAAAAGTCTATCAACAATCAATCTGATATATTCTCCATCACCCATCAAATAGATGCATTTCAGTACACTGAGATAAAAGCGCAAGTCGCTCTGATCTATTTCCCTGTCAACTGTAAAAAGTTCCGCAATACTAAATCTGGACAGTAAATCCAGCTGTGTTTTCCACTGGTGTACGACGGACCTATCAATACTCTCCTGAATTGTCGTTGGTAAGTTTGATAGCTCTTTTGAAATATTAATAATCTTTTGGAATTCACTGTTGATCCAGTCGTTTGTATTCATTCGAATAACCTGTAATTGCGCTGGGGATGCTTGGGGAGATATTATCCAATTAATAAATTGTTTATCTTTGGCAAATGATGTATGTTGAGCAGAGTTGATTACAAGATCAAAAGGTCCTTCAGAAGTCGATTTTTTTCTTTCGTCCCCTTCTAATTCAACATTAACAAGATTAGAATTTTGTGCATCAGAGTTACTTTGGTTGGAGACAGAGTGTAATATGCTTGTTGGATACACTTTTGATATTTCTGGTTCACCAGCACCAACTTCATCTTTGCCTATTCCCGAAATCTTTTCAATTTCCGTATTTTCCGAAATTACTTTATATGAGCTGTTCGTGGCACTCTCAGCCAGTTGATTTGGAAAATTCTCGTCCTTTGAATTTACCATGCAGTAGTCAAACAGCTGCGCGGGTTCATCAAAACTGTACAAAGAACCTTTATCCCAGCGTTGAGCAATTAAAGGATTTCTAAAAGTGTTCAGCTGTATTCTCCTAGTTCTCCAATCCAATAATTCGCTTTTTTTATCCAGAATTTTCAAATCATTTTCGTATTGCAACATCATCTTTTTCATCACTTTAGATTCTAATAATCTCTCTTGCGCAACTTTTTTAGATGTTTCCTCTTGATGCCAAAGGTTGCGTCTATTTTCCATTTCCAAGTTCAATCGCTTGAATTTTTCCTGCTCTTTTACAAATTGCTAGGTTAGCAATATATACCTCTATACTATACTTTAGTTCCGATTTCTTTTGCTGCATATTTTCCTTTTGTTTCCCAATTGCTTCTTGGATATTTTTTAGATTTTCTCTTTTCAGTACCAACTCACGAATCCTTGAAGCATATTTTTCCTCAGTTTCATTCACTTGCTGCATTTTCAGTGCAATGAAACGTTTTTGCAAGCTGTTGATGAATTGGAACTTGTATTTCGCAATTTCTTGCTGGTAACTGTCTTAGCGACGTACTTACATTTCTATTTTAGCTTCATTCATTTCCCATCTTGCTACAGGTAAAGCAATGGTTTTGTCAACTGTGCTAGGCTGTAAAACCCTCCATGTATTTCCAACAGCAAAGATTTGGTCAACAAATTTTTGGGAGAGGAAATCAGGAATATTGTAGCTGTTGCTAATAAAATATTGATCATCTTCAGCTTTTGAAATGAAAAATTCGGTCACTGGATCGAAATTTTCCATTCCAACTTGTAATCCGATATTTAACCAATTTGAAATCCATCTGAATAATGGAGAGGATGCTTTGTCAAACAAGTATTTCAGTATTGAAAGTTGCTTTGCCTCTCCTTGTAGTTTCTCTGATTTTGAAATTTCCAAGTATAGTTTGCAAAGATATATCGACGAACTGTTCTGATTTTGAGCTGAAATCTCCATAGATTGGAAAAGGTTTCTAAAATAAGCGACAAGCTTTTCGAGAGGACGCAGAAGCAAATCCAAGTTCATCAAGTGCAGGATATTGTATTCAATATGAATTAAATTGGTTTGAATTAATTCCTTCAAAATTTGTACACCTTCTGCAAAGGCCGAGATTGTCAAATTGCTCTTCCTGCAAGTTAAATTTGACATACTTGTGATGCCTAAGATCATTGATATAGGTAGATATCCAAACCATGTTGCTCCCAAACTGCAAGTATTTTTGAATGAATGCATTTGTAGATTTAGCTGTAGTACCATCAGTAGTTATTGATGAGTATTTGCAGTAAAAACCCTGATTAAATATAAATAAATCCGATTGAATCCCTCCGCACATCATCAATAGTTTCTAAATTAGCCGATATTACTTGAATCAATACTTTTTCGGGAACGTAAATAATATCAATGGAACATGGTAGGTTATATTCATAATATATTTGCTGGAAAGTTGAGCAGGGGGAGTCTGTAACTAGTTGGGATTTCGAAGGGCTCTTTTCTGTTTCCTGCTTTTCCCAAGAAATATATCTGTACTTTAATGGATCCAGAATGGAAATATTTTCCCACATATTGGAATCCGAGTTGTATGCAGAATCAATATTTGAAAGATCTTGAACAGTTGTGAGCCTACAATCCAAATCTTCCTCAAACAAGTTTAACTCCCTTAGTTTGGGAATAGAGAGTACTAGATTAGTTCTAATTACAATCTGATCCATCAATTTCGACTCCGAAAATGTTTGATTTTTCAGAAAAACACTTTTTTAAATTCGATTCAAAAATATCGCTGGAGTAGAATACATTGAATCCTTGCTTAAACTGATTTTCATTTACAATTTGCTTTTCTTTTCTATTTCCCTTGGAGAGCTGTAATAGAAAGTATACAACCTGCAATGAAAATAAAATTACAGGTAGATCAGCTTCATCCAAGTGATTGTACAACTCCATTAGTCTTTCCGCTTCATTTCTGCGATTTAATCTGCAAGATCCCAAGAAAAACTTTCCTAGTTGTTGTGTCTGGTTAAAATAAGATTACTATCGACAACACCGCTCCCTCCGATATTCTTTTATGAGTATTTTCATAATATTGATCCAACAACTCGTAATTTCTATCCTTGGTTACAGCTTTGAACAATTGCTGAAAAGATTTCATTTCTGATTTCTGGACAAATTCAGTCAAATGAAATCTCGGAATTTCGATTAATGTTCAACTCAAATACATGCATCTTTGAGCACGAATATCGAATGATTGCAACGACCTAATTCGCAATCAATAGCTCTACTATTATCTTGATGGCCAAATTTTGATTACGAGTTTTGATTTTAAATGGCATTCAGACATCGTAGCTACCGATGAGCTTCACCATTCCGCATACCATTAAAAAAAGTTCTAAACACTATCTAATTTGGATATTTTCCTTGGCATTTTCGGTGATTAGCGAAAAGTGCGAATAAACTAAAAACTCAAGGACATATCTCTGGTACTTGCAACAGAGTAATTCGGAGAATGAATTTTGAAAATATATAAAATTCTGGCCTGCATCAATGGATTTTTAGCCAATTTGCAATAAACCGTTTATGAAACGACAATCCAAAAACAGCACAAAAAGAATCAACGTACCTGACTTTTTTGTATGCAATCCAATCATGACATGGGAGATTTCAATGAGTCTGTTGCCCACAAAGAGTCTATTCCCGATGCCAAGGAGGACTTGAAATCCGACAAAACGCTACACAAAGAAGTCATGAAATTATACCTCAAGGCAAACCATGAAATAATTAAAGTAAAGTACAATGTAAAGAAACATGGGATTGACAAAATATTGCACAAGCTCTGGAGTAAAGAAGAAGAATCTAAAAAAAAGGAATACATTATAATGGCTAAAGAAATTATGGCAAATGGTGTCAACAAAAAAGATGCTGTGGAAAAGAGGAAAGCAGAAGCACCAGTCACTAACGCAGCAAAGAAATTTGCTACCAGTGCAAATGTCGCCTTTCAGTTTGGTCCTTCTTCACAAATTACATCAACTCCCATGTACACTCCTCACTTGAATACTCTTCCTCTCTCCCCCGTAACTCTGGTAGTTTCTCCCGTTTTATCGTCAATTTCACCAATACAAACACCGATGCTTTCTCCTCAATTGAATAATTTGGCGAGCAGCCAGCCATATGGACAATCGCTATTCCAAAACGATTCGTCAACTGCTCCAATCCAAAAAGCAAAAGTTCAAACTTCAAGGGTATATCTAGAGCAACAATTGGATGGCACTTTTGTTATGATGCAACCAGAGGGGCAAACTACGTCAAATACTACTTTTACTAGGCAACCAGATGGTTCTTACTTGATGGTATCTACTGAAATCGAAGCATCTGATAGTTTGATTGCTCCGATTGCATCTCCTGTAGCGTCACCTAAAATACTATCCCCAGTGTTACCTGCAGCTAATTATGTATCGCCACAGGCTGGAAATATTATGGTGTCTCCAGGAATTGGTCCGAGCGATTTTGCACAAGATCTTCCCAGCCAAATTGTTTCCCCACAGAGAATTTTGTCGCCTCTCTTATCCCCACAGTTGAATGCCAAACATACATTGATGGCTCCAACAGCAAATAATGTAATCTCACCTCTGCTTTCACCGCAACTGCAAAATTATAGTCAAAATAACGTTCTATCACCGTTGCTATCTCCTCAACTAAAAACAATGAACTCACAAGCGATTCTCGGTTCTAATCTGAACAATGTAAATTCATTCCTAGAAAATGGGCCAGTCGATTTTAATCTTGAATCTAGCAACTCGTTTTTATTGCCAATTGTTGCTGATCAAGACCTACATCCTAGTTTCAATGCGCACAAAGAACTTGCTGCCTTATTTGCAGACAATATTCCATATAACAGTCCTGGCGCTAATACAACAGGCATTCACGTGCATAATTCCAGTAATGTACAATCGCAAACTTATCAATCACATATGGATCACTCTAGACAGCCGTCAAACCAATCAGAACAGAATACATTTCAATCTCTAATGGGCAGTGATGCTCATGCAAGAGATAAGGATGAGTTTTTTCAAATGGATCCAGCCTTTTCCTTTGCAGCTCCAACTCACAATTACACCAGTCCATTTAGTAGTTCAAATCTGCGCAGTGGTTTTGGCTTATCTATAGGAAGCACAGAGCAAAATTCGGTCCAAAATAGCATGTTTCAAGATAGCCTGCAAAGCCCTCTAGCATCGAACACGAAAACCATTGATCAGCATATTTCTGAACAGTGGTCAACTTTAGATTTTTAAAATAAATTTATCAGATAATTAACCACTATTTTGTCACCAAAACTTCTTGAACAACTGAATGGATTTGCTGGCACGCATCCACACACAATTCTATTGCCTGCATTAACAAATGTTACCTCAATAGATTGTTCGACAGATGAATTACCGGATTGGATTATATGTGTAACTTGCTTTAACGACGACATTGAACCTACAACAATAGAGCCTCGTTAGTGTGTGAATACCATTAGCTAGTGACTCTTCCTCTTCAGCCAGATCTAATCCAGATATATTATCTACAAATCCAGCAGAACATCCAGTTACTAAGTCGTACATTGATATACCAGCATTTGCAAGAGCCAGGGAAGCGCAAGTAATCGCTCCAGCTAATGCTGCAAATGTCCCGTCACTCTCCAAAACAGTAACATACAAATCCAACTTACTTTTTGGTAGATTTTCCAACTGTATAGCGGGAGTAAGTGCTTGTTCAAGTACTAGACTAAAATCTTTCTCTTGCTCATCCTTTGCATAACCTTTTGTTAGTATATCCTACCTCTTCTTTCCATCCTACTAAATGGTGCGAATTTGAAATCACAGTTCAAAACCCCTTGATTCTTTGAGATTTGTTTTGGCCCATAGACAGCACAGATAATTTTCAACGATCCTGATTCAATAAACGCACTTCCATTTGCTTGGGGAATTGTCCCAAGGTCAAAAAATATTGGCCTGATACTGTCTAACGGCCTCTCTCTGTTTTTGAATGATATCTGTTTCTTCTCTGTGACAATCAAGCTGGTGTTTTCCGGCCCATAAATCCTCTTTCTATCAACCATAAATATTTTGAAGACAAAAAAATTGGAATCCGAAATGAGCTGGAGGCAATTTAACTTTTTCGAAAAAGAACAGTTGGAATTCAGCATAGCCAATACATCAGCTACTTGCAACGGCGTATTTATTGGTGATTTACAAGGAAACATTCACCAGTGCAACAGATCGCTCAAGCCGATCATGTCCTTCAAAGCATATCCAAATAGAATTACGCACTTGAAGTATATCAAGAAGAAGGGGATTTTGCTTTCGATTGGCGAGGATGAAGTTAGTGTTCCAAATTTAAAAGTATGGCATATCGATAAAGACAAGGTAAATAGTTGCTCATGTCAGGTTGTAGTAATTTAATACCAGACCCAAGCTCCAGGATTAACACGATCGACCCGCATTACCCACGGCAGCAAGATATTTCCAGTATTTAATGTTTCAATTTAGGTTACGGCATTTGCAGTGCTGGACAACTTGACGCAAGTTGCTATTGGACTGGAAAACGGTGTAGTAATCTTGATCAGGGTATCTAGTTTATAATTAAAGGGCGACGTTTCAAGGGACAGAGTAACTAAATCTCGTATTGTCCATGAAGGAACTGAAATTATTGCTGGTTTAGGGTTTCGAGAAGATGAAAACGGAGTGTTTTTATATATTGCAACAATGGCTCGAGTATTAATATGCCCTACAACTGTATCAAAGGAGCCGGTAGTCGCTATTTAATAGAGATTCTGTTGGATGTAATTGCTTCGGAAGCTGGGAATACTGCTCTTACTCCCCAAGAGCGAAATCAAGATATGCTTATTGCAAACCAAGAAGCTGTGTACTTTTATGGCCCAGAAGGAAAAGGGCCGTGCTTTATAATTGGAGGCAAATATACCTAACATTTAGGAGAAAAAACGCTGCTTTCATGGTACAGGGGTTACTTGATGACCGTTTCAAAGGAAATTACCAACGTTGATGTTCGCAGTAGCGAAGTTGCCGCAAAACCACCTTCTGAGGAAGCAAATAGTGGAACCGTATTAACGATTTACGACTTGAAAGGAAAGTATATTGCCTTCAAAGATGACTTTGGAAGGCGCATCTTTGACTCTAGGGCAGCAAAGGCGATAGGTGAAATAATCAAACACGTTATTCCTGATTCAAACGAAATTTTTGTAATTACGGAACAAAACAATGTAACCGTATACTAAGTAATAGGCATTTAGACTAAGAGACATTGATTTGGCGACCAAATTAGACACTCTTTACACAAAACACCTGTACAACGTGGCAATGAACGTTGTTCTTCAACCTCCGTCCGATATTCAAAATGTATCAAAGTTTAAGAATTCTGAGGATCTAATTGAAAGCGCGCTGCAAAAGTCTGAAGATGCAGCCGCAACAATCATGGATATATGCAAGAGATACGGCGATAATTTGTATGCAAAAGGAGAGTTTGACTCTGCAATGAAACAATACATGCGAACTATCGGGCATTTGCAGCCATCCTATGTCATTCGAAAGTTTTTAGATGCCCAGCGATTGCACAACCTTACCGCCTATTTACAAGCTCTGCATGACCGTGAGCTCGCAAACTCCAATCACACGACATTGCTATTAAATTGCTACACGAAATTACACGATATAGCTAAAATTGATGGATTTATAGATACTTCTATGACTTTTGATGTAGAAACCGCCATTACCGTTTGTAGACAGGCATCCTTTTTCCAACAAGCGCTCCGAATAGCAAGTAAATTTCAGCAGCACGATTGGTTTATCAAAATCCAGATCGAAGATTTAGAATTATATGATGAATCAATCGAATATATCACCGTTTTACCGGAATCACTTTTCAGCTCAACTCTGATCAAATACGGACATTTGCTAGTTACAAAAAGACCAGAAAAGATGACTTTAATGCTTGTGGAAACCCTTAATAGAGACGATTGCCTAAACTTTAAGGATGTGATTCCATTTTATGCTACAAATATGGATTGGTGCGCCGTTTACCTGGAAGGGGCTCTGAAAACCAATTTTGAAATCCAAATAGAGTTGAAAAAAGAAACAAAAGAGTTTAGTGGAGACGAGCATGAAGATATAGGAATAATCTGTGATACCTTACTTGACGTGTACTTGACTTTGCGGCAGAATAATCGCAATCTTCCAAACATAAAGGAAAAGAAGGCAAACTGGGACGAAAAGATTACCAGCTTTTTGGAAAACGTAAATGTGATTTTAAAATGACTTTAGGGCCTGTATGACTTGGAGAATGCACTTGTTTTATGCAAGCAATTCCAGTTCCACAAAGGAGTATTGGTTCTTTATGAAAAACTTGCACTGTACGTTGATTTAATCTAGTTATTCTGACTGTCTGAGCTACTTTATCCAAAATAATGATTTTGAAGGAGTATTGTCCATCGCAAAAAGATATGGGTGTGTTGTAATTAAATTAGTGGCCGGGACCCTTCCTTATGGATTAAAACCTTTGCTTTTTGTGTAGAAATGTGTTCCGAACAAGAAAATGTTGATGGTCCTAGTGATAAGCTCATCCAAGTTTTAGAGGAAATAGATCAACGGAAACTATTAACTAGAGTCGAGGTTGTCCAACTGATCACTAAATCCCCGGGTATTACTCTTGGCATGCTACGTCCGTATCTGCTAAAGTTGTTTAACAAAGACGCCGAACAGATTGAAAAGGTATCTTATCACTAATCTCGACGCAAACCCTTATTGCAGGATATACAGCCGACACCGAAAAAATTCAATCGGATATCAAGGAAATTCAAAACAGCCCAATAACATTTCAGGGCACAAAATGTGAGCTATGTAGACAACAGTTGGAGATGCCTACAATCCATTTCCTCTGTAAACACGCTTTTCATGGAAAGTAACTGGTATTAATGTAGATGTTTGGGAGATATGGCCCACGAGTGCCCCAGGTAATTCCCCTTAATTTAGATGTGGCCCAGAACACCACCTTATTGAAGATATGGTAAAAACACAGAAACTGAATGCTCAGAAACATGATGTATTTAAACAAAAGGTATTTGGCGTCTAATAGTAGCTCAAGGACAGCAACGAGCCTTACCTCGCCGTTATCGATCACGTATCAAAGAATGTGTTTTAATCGTATTTTATTAACTTTCCAAAATTAATTTTCTGTATTCCTTGCTGTGTTTTGAGTATATTCCCTGTATTTCAAAGGACTTTGTCAGCAACGTCTTTTGCTTTGACTTTACATAATTTCGATCGGTCGACACTTTAAATGGTAAGGTATATAGATCATTATTGAGTACGGTAAACCTACTTTAATTTCAATTTACGTTTCCAAATCTATTACTCTTATTTGGAACATATATTCTCCAGATAACCGAATTGAGAGATTATTAAATGCAAAGAACAACTTTACTCGGCCATCAACAGGATCAGTTAGCAACATCCCCTTTATCAGCCTTTCCCCGATTAAGTTTTCATACAAGTGGTAAGAGTAATTTACATCCAGGAATTTGAAATTCTGTCTGGTTTCTTTCCGAGAGTTTAATAGTGTTACAAAACATCCGACGTTTAGTTTTTGCATCTAAATTAGGTACAGATATACTTCCTCCTTGCTTATTTCCTTATTAAATTTGGCTTCCAATACCAGCATTGGGTCTCTAATTTTAGTAATAGCTGTACATAAAACTATCTATTAGGGGCTTGTCAATTCCATCTGATGCTCGTGCTTTGGTAGGTTCTTGTCGTATTAATATTTCAAATTCCATTTCTCCACGAATTTTGTTCTTTTTTGGAGAGGTGAGAAAAAAACGAAAGAACCAGCTATCGAGTTTGGCGACACAATGATATATAACTGGAAAAGGGGGGATCCAGGGCTAGAATCTTGGAAACGATTCCAAATACAGGGTAATAGTGTTGGAGCGACGCTTGAAATTCAAAAAAGTACTTTTTTTTAATTATTCCCATTATCAAAATGATTAACCTCTCCTTTGCTTGATATTTATTGGCATATTCAGCAGGAGCCATTACCCTTGGTTCGATTATTTTCCCATGCTTGTGTTGTAACCAAATTTCAATTTTTGTTCGCGTGAAAATTACAGAAAAAGATATCAACCAACACAGCAAATATGAATTATTTCCGTATGTGACTTGCTATAATCAAAGGGTTTGGATAGTATGATCAAAGAGCACCAGATTTAATATTCGCAGCCAATTCTATGTTTGATCTCATAAATTAGTAATTCTACCTTTGACTTGGTTTCTGACTGTTACTAATTTGAGATTAAAATTTAAGTTGATCCCATTTAGGGAGGTTGTTTGATCCAATTACCATCTTTTTTCACAATTTTTAACCACGGAATCTGAATGTCATTTTTGGAGATTAGTTTAGGGCAACTTTTCGTAGCTGGGATTTGTGATTTATAGATATTGATACGGTACCTGACATGTGCCTGGAGTATTAGCTGAAATTTCCAATATTGCTTTGCAGAAATGTTTGCTGCAAAACAAAAAGTTTTCCACCTAAAGTTGAAACTTAATTCTTATGGCCCAGGTTTCTGAAGAGCAAGCTATGGAAGAGTTGATTTACACTATCTCTGGTATATTTTACTTTTGCTGGGTATCTTGATTCCATGAGGAATTCATTTCGATCTGTTTTTTCGGAATTACAATCTAATTGGAGGATTAGCAAACTGTACGATAGCGAGTAGTTAAATTCCAACTGATCTTGGGTCACTTGCACTTCCAAGACAGATATTCGAGGAACACAGTAAATTTTTCGTAGTTAATGCATTTATTTATTATTGACTAATTAATGTTTACTATGGAGAAGCTGGAGGGCTCTTGAAAGTCAGATTTAGTACTTCTCGCTTGTATTTGTTACTGTTCTTGTCTACTATACCCTGTATTTCAAAAGATTTTTGCAGCTGGGTAACATCCTTTGGTTTTCTAAAATCTCGCTTCGAATAGATCTGGAATTCGCTAGTTGTAATCTCTGTAACGGATAACCTTGCTATTAGACAGGGATCGCTTACTGGTCCATATCGAAAACCTTGCACACCAGACTATAGTGTCCTGGATATACTATTCCTACATCGGCAAATGCAACAAATAACTTTTGCTTCCCATCAACTGGGTCTGTCAATACTTTGGGTGATATGCAAAGTTCTCCCAACAAATTAATATCCGTTCGCTTGGGAAAGATTACAAAATTCCTATTAGAATGATCATCGGGATATACAAGACTAAGGTGACACAGTATGTTATAATTCTCCAGCTACCTTTATAATCGAAAGTACCTCTTTGGGAGTTTTCAGGTTTTCAAATTTTATCTCCAAAATTAGCATTGGATGGCTTGGTTAGTAACAATATTGTACAGCAATGTCGGTATTGGCGGAAATAGGATCCCCCCACAGCTTCTTCCGAACTTTGGTTCTTGTCGAATTACAATTGTGTGCATAAATAATAAAGTTTTTTTTGCTGAAAATACTCTTTAGTTCACTATAGGTCCTGATGAAAGAATTTAGGCCAATAGCAATTCAGGGGAGTGTCGCAAATTCTCCAAAGGTAATTAAAACTATACCGTTTGTGAAATGCAGCTATTATATAAAGTTTTCCGGTCATATTCCAACCTCGTATTATGGACCAAGAAGTATGGGCTATTATTTCCCACGGTATCCTATTTCGGTATCTGCGAAGCTATCCGGGATATTGTAGCCAGACGAGAGAAATTCAGGTTCCATAACATCTTTTTTGTAGACCCGGCAAAGACGGATTGAAGATCAATACTGCTCACCACATGTCAAAATATGGAACTGTATGAGTTTATTTTGGTAATATTAGAATTTGCTGCTGGATTGTTTTTCTCTATAAATTGAGCGCAGAGCTTCCAGATTTCACATATTGCTCAATAACAAACTTGATGAAAATCTATTGCGATTTGATCAATCCCGACAAGAATGTTTCTGTCTATTCAGCTGTAATTTGTCAGATATTGGTTTTGAAATGTAAAAAAATTGGAGAAAACTTTGATTTAGTACAACTATTTGGTACTGTTTAGACCGGGAGCTGGTTATAATTGATAATTCCGATTTACAAAGGTTTGGTGAATCATTGCTATTCCATACTTGTCCTGCATGGTTTATTCTTGAAGGAAATGGTTAGTATCCAACCTGACAGTGGCAGAATGGAAGCACAACCAATCTATCGCAAATTCGCTACCATTTTAAACACAGTTAAATTTTTTATTTCCCTAGTTTAACAGTGTGAACCTCAGAGCTAACAGAATTATTAATGAATGCTTGGAACGAGCCGTCTTGAGGCAGGTGCGACCTAATCAATTGCCCTACTAGTTAAATCTATTGAATGAACGACTAGATCAATAAGTGCAAGTTTATTTGTAACAGAAATAAATTAATGGACTGATTTACACCTTGTAATACATTCAGCTATCATCCTGGGATATTAAAATGCTTGGGCAATTAAGGACATCTCGTTTGTATTTGTTGCTGTTCTTGTCCACTATACCCTGTATTTCAAACGACTCTTGCAGCTGCGTTTTTGTTTTCGGTTTCCTAAAATCTCGCTTCTTAAATATCTGAAATTCATTAGTTGTAACTTCGCTGACAGATGATCTATTTTAGCACATCATGAACTTGTCCATATCTATGATCTTGCAAACCAGTCGGTAAAATCCTGGATACACTATTCCTACATCGTTGAATACAAAAAACAGTTTTTGCTTTCCGTCTATTGGATCAGTTAATAAGGTTGGAGCTATACATAGCTCTCCTATCAAGTTGACGTCGGTTCTTTTTGGAAATTTTGCGAAATTTCTATTAGAGAAATCTTCTGCAAATACAATACTAATATGGCACAGTAATTTAATTTGTTGAAACTGATTTAACATTTCATTACTTTTTCTTTGGTTTCTTTTTCTTTTAGTGTAATTTGCAATATTAACATTGGATGTCTTTATAAATAATCACTTACAATAGAGTGGGGATTAATGGGAATAGTACCCCATCGCAACTTCTCCCTATTAGAGGTTCTTGTCGAATTGTAATTTCATACGACATTGAATTTATTTCTGAAAAGTTTTGTTTGGGGTTTCCGAGAATAAGCATAAA
The DNA here is from genome assembly GCA_027603945.1 of Terramyces sp. JEL0728. Classification (NCBI taxonomy): domain Eukaryota; kingdom Fungi; phylum Chytridiomycota; class Chytridiomycetes; order Rhizophydiales; family Terramycetaceae; genus Terramyces; species Terramyces sp. JEL0728. Next base: position 51,974 of record JADIIU010000089.1, read on the forward strand.
CTCATTCTCAGTTTATAAAGAGAGTATTTGCTGAGACTTGAATTTGGAAGCCTGACCATTTTAATGCACTGGCAATCTTTATTCCAGCCTCACTTTCAATTCGTCAGGTTGTAATAGTATCAACCATGTGAATAGATTATTTGATTTGTGGAGATGGCAATTGATTTGACTTTTTCAAACTACTGTGATTGCATTTGGAGTATCAAATTCAATATAATTTGCTGACAATTACTGAACTTTTATTCGAAACTTGCTTTAAAAATTAGAATGCCATTTCTCAAGCTATTGGCTACGAAATACAATTTGACTTTGTCCAGAAAGAAGAGACTCGTATTATGGCTAATAGCCTAGTGCATTTATTGAATTTTAAATCATCAGTAGTAAATCACTATTTTTGACTTGGACCCAATGTACCACAAAGGCTTTTCTAATGGGTATGCAATTTGGGTTTTCTTATTTTGCTTTTTGAATAAATACAATATTCTTCTGTCCTTGTGTTTGTGACGGATAAACGATTGCTAAGTTTGTGTTAATTATACATGTCTGCAAGTTGATTAGTAACGCAAAATAGTCGGGATAGAGTGTCGAGCTACTGTTACATGGAATATTTTGATTTCCATTATTAGGTCACCACACCTCCACAGCTTCTACGAAAGAAAGTTATCGTCGAATGAGTTATGGGAAAGTCTTGAAAAAATTGGAAATTTGTTTTTGATTTTTTGTGGTCCACTTCATAAAACTTAATTGGTAGATTGCTATATAATATTGCAATAAGGTTATAAGGATTTGCATTCAACCCTATGGGCTTCAGGAATGTATTGGAATACTAAATGCATCCACGAGGATCAACCAATTCAACTGGTACTGGAATCCAAACAATCACGAAATATTAGACTGAATGCGCAATTTCATACAGCTCAGTACGAATAATACTTGAAAATTAGCTTTTGGAGACACTGCAGCATCTTGAAATTACTTGGTAACTTTTACTTTTTGTCAACCCAGTAATTGTGTGAATTGTCTTTATCCTAGATACTATACAATTCCATTTCCTATCGAAAAATTAATTTCTATTATCTGGCTGAATAATAATCATTTGCAATATTAGATTATTCACAATTGTTAAATTACTACTCGGAGAATATTTCCAAATCATAGAGATATCATTACCAAGTTATAAATTTATACCCAACTTTATTCGATAATCCCTATGACCAATATGCAAATGATAAAATAAAATATTGTTTTACAGTATTTCCCCCCAGTGAAAGAATATTCTGAATTGTCCAATTTGTAGTGGAAGAATTACAGTGCTAAAACACAATAGTAGTTGGGGTTCGTTAGTTCAATAATCCATTGTACCCATAATACTTTTTGAAAAATCGAAAATGTTGCAACCGAGCAGTATACTTTCAGCAAGGATGCTGCAATTTAATATCATACAAGTAGGTACAAATACTAGTGCATTGCAAATTAGATAGTACCCTTTGATCTTGTATTGTAGATAAAGTTGCTCGATTCAACCTACTTTGAATAGCTCGCAGTAATGTACGTGTCTGTTAAATTCTGCCTCCAACAAATCTTTCAGTACCAATAATTCCTTATACCTGGTATTCTCTGTTTCAAGTTCAATATTATCCTTTTCATTTGCTGTTCAGATATTTTATATTCGATCATACCAGTTGAGTAATAAAATGCAGTTGCCGAACAATTTGAGTATCTGCGTTTCACAATAGAATAAATAATTCAATAATTGATTGCAAATTTTATCTGCGACCTCGGTTGATGTAGTATCCATATAATGAGTTGAACATCCAATTACGCTGACTTCATTGATATTAAATACTGTCCATAAACCATTTGATACTTTTATATCGAGTGCTGTCCATAAACCATTTGA
>JADIIU010000090.1:0-52914 GCA_027603945.1 Terramyces sp. JEL0728
TCTGCTTGTAATGTCGCAAGATTAACATATCCAAGAGAAAACTTTTATCTCATCATATAATCAAGCGATCTGTAATATAAAAGGAATGTATTAGGTATTAATCAAAGTCAGAATCCTCTTGTTCCTGTTCTTCTCGCGGTTTATGATTCTTGTTTACTTCCTCACACACATCCAACCAGTCAGAATACACATCTACAGGTTCAGTCAACGCTAAATCAGTAATATTTACATGTAATTGTCGTTTGCCAATCTACTGAACATGCTGAGCATTTCAACGACGCTATTTTTTGCTGTTGGTTGAACTTTACCGTTACTGTATCTTCGTGGGAACAAAAGAAGCATGGAAATGATTTGTCAAGAACTGTCTTTAGTTTTTTCTGTGGTTTTCTAGTTGTGGATTTGCGTTTTCCCATTCAAAAAATTAAAATTCTGTTTCATGAATGAAAAATTAATGAATTAATTACTGTGAGTGCGACCCAATACTGATCGACATGGATGCAAACCTTTGTGATTACAACATAGTCCGTTCCTGCTTGAGGATGGTATACTAGTTAACCTGTGCATTCCAATCGAATAGACTGGTTGTAATTATCAATTTAGAGCAGCTCAGCAACAAGATCAAGTTTAGCAAAGTCGAATTAACCAGCATTATTATTGCACGAGGAATCACTTGACATCGAATTGGTTTGAAACAGCTTTCCTGTGCCGGCTTTTTTAATTAAAAAGCATAAAGCAAAATAGTCAACTGACTGCATTTGACTATTATCAAAGCTAATTCTACGCGAACAACTGTCGAACAACTGTCGAACAACTGTCGATTGCTATCGATTGCTATCGACCAGTAATACCAAATTTCAAGTATATCTCAAACTTGTAAACAATGACGTAGCTCAATCGAGAAGCAAATCATCAAGCAATGGTTGCACATGGATATATTTGGTATTCATCTCTCCCGAACACTGCCGATCGTTGACATAAATAGCTGTATAGCAAACAACGGTATTAAATGTCTCTCTTGTTCTCTGCTTTGTTATTCGTGGGCTCTAATGCATGGACTACCAAGCAAGCTATCTGTCCTTTCGTTGGAACTGGCACCATCTGTGTTCAAGCCAAATTCACCGACTATGGATCTGCAACTAAAGGTGCTGGTCAGAATGGATTGTCCTGCAATGTAGGTAGTATCGCCAACCTGCTCTGGGACGGTTGCGATGCTGCCCAATGCAATGTTGACGGTTCTTCGCAAGGTATCACGGTAAAGGCTCACGGAAACTACAACAACGACTGGAACTTGCGCAACACCGCGCTTACTGCAATGCAAAAAATATTGAACAATGCTCCTCACGATCACGTCCACAACAACTGTGGTGGTTTCTGTAACCAAGATTACTACAATTGCGCTGCCCCAACTAGTGCTACCTTGACCATTTATAGAGATATTGGTGACTACACTTATGAAATGCAAGGAGAGATCTACATTGATTTCACTGGGAGTTTAAATGACTCTACCAGTTGGTGTCCAATCGTTATGCCGTTGGTAGGAATGATTCCTGAGGTTGGCGCTCCTGTTCAAACTGCATTCTCAATGGCTGGATGCTGAAATAAATCCTTTTGTTTTACTTTTCCAGAGCCTATCCACACAACTTGTTTCTGACTGTTAATATGGCTCTATTTGACAATGACAAAAATCTACTAAAGATATCCATAACTTGTGGTTTGAAAATTGCATTGACGTGAGAAATGCATACTCTCTGCGATCATCCAGTTGGCAAAAGATCTCCAATTTCTGCGCTTGCTGGAATCACTTGCGGTGTAATTATGATGATTTGCATTGGCGGAAAATGGCTCGGTTGTACAAAAGCAATTTCCACGACATTCGAACCTCATCTTCAAATGAACATTTTAGGTTCCCATTGATTCACCCTAGGCTACATTTTAACGCAGTTCTTTCAGATGGTACTGTCGCTCTTTTTCAAAGAAATCAGAGTGCGAGGTGATTCGAATATTCCCTCTGGACCAGTGCTTTTCGCTGTAGCACCTCATGCGAATCAATTCATCGACCCTGTAATGCTATTCACTACTTGTGGTAGACAAGTTGGTTTCCTTGCTGCAAAGAAATCCATGGATTTGTTTTGGATCGGTTTATTCGCCCGAGCGTTCAATTCCATTCCAGTTGAAAGACCACAGGATTTGATAAAGAAACAAAAAGGAAAGATTTACATGGAGGATGACGAATTAAAGGTATTTGGAGAGGGAACTACATTCACAACCATCAAACCAAAAAGCGCTATTACTGTTAACGGTGAAGAAACCATGATTGCAGAAGTTATTTCAGACTCGGTTTTGCTGTTGCAGAAACCATTCAAGCCAGATACATTTGCAGAGTTAAAGAAACAAAGGATAGAGTTCAAAATCACGCCCCATGTTGATCAAGGAAAGATGTTTGACGAAGTTGTAAAGAGGTTGTCCAAAGATGGGGCTGTAGGCATCTTTCCTGAAGGCGGTAGTCATGATAGATCTGAAATGCTGCCTCTGAAAGCTGGCGTTGCTATTGTAATTTTTACTCACATAGATGGCTCTTGAAACTCTGGTAAAATTCCCAGGCACCAAGTTGAAAATTATTCCTGTTGGCTTGCATTATTTCCATGCAGACAAATTCAGATCCCGAGCTGTTATTGAATACGGCGAGCAGATTGAAATCCCGCTGGAACTAGTTGATCAATACAAAAACGGCGGCCAAGACAAGAGACAGGCTATTGGATTATTGATGGACACCATTCAAGTCCATTTGAAATCATTGACTGTTCAAGCAGCAGATTACGACTCGCTGATGGTAATTTTTAATAATATAGATTGCCCAAGCTGCCAGGAGATTGTACCAGCCAGAAAAGATTGATATTGACTCTTCTTTGATCATGTCCAGAAGATTTGCGCAAGGTTATTTTTATTAATACAGCGTTTGAAAAGGAAAAGAATAATCCTCTCGTCCAGCAGTTGAAACAAGAGGTTTCTGAATACAACCGAATGCTGAAATTCTATGGGGTGAAGGATCATCAAGTCAAAAACACCAGCATCAAAGTTTCAAGAGCAATTTATTTGATTGTTCTTCGATCGTTGCAATTCATTGCATTGATTGTCTTGTCTGCGCCAACGTTGATTTTGGCTTGGCCGTTAATCTTTTTGACTCGCAAAGTATCTCACGAAAGAGCAGCCACTGCACTTGCAGGTTCAAAAGTCAAGATCAGTGGGAAAGATGTGGTGTCTACATGGAAGCTATTGACTGGCATTGCTGTCACTCCGCTCTTGTGGTTTGCATATTCATTCCTGGCATTTATCTACTACTACATTACCGTTTCATACAGCTCTGGTGTAACTGCTGGTTTCGCCGTATTTATTACTTTGCCAATCCTGTCAATGGTTACAATCAGGTCAAGTGAAAACGCATACAATATTTTAGCTTCAATCAGACCATTAATAGTATCAATTGGAAATACTATGTCTTCAAGCGAACCTCTACGAGTGTCTCGTCAGAAACTCCAACAAAAAATCAGAGATCTAGTCAACCATCTTGGCCCCGAAGTATTCCCAAATTTTGAAGAAATGAGACTTGTGGGACAGGACGGACAGGTTAATTTCAATAAAATTGCGGCTAGCAAGTTGGGAAGAGGAAATGTTGATGGCACTGCTGTTACCAAGTTGGGTCAGGATGATACTTATGCGCTGAATACTGTTTTTGGAGAGGAGTTGGATAAAGTCAAATTGAAATAAATTGGTTCTTGGATTTGTTATTGCCCGTTGATCTTGTACTTTGAAACCCCAATTAAGACTGGCGATTCAATGTCTAGTGTGGCTATTTATCCGCACATTGCATAAAAACAAGTAGAATCAGGTTTTCTAAAATGCCAACTGCTGAATGGAACGGAAAGATTATCGCATCGTCGGCCACTTTTGAAAAAGTAGAAGGCAACATTTATTTCCCAATCGATTCAGTTGATAAACAATACTTGAAAGAGTCAAATACACATACTATGTGCGGATGGAAAGGGATAGCTTCCTACTATACGCTATCTGTTGATGGAAAGGATAATGCGGATGCTGCATGGTACTATCCTGCTCCCAAACCCGCAGCTGATAACATCAAGGGATATGTTGCCTTCTGGAAAGGAGTCAAAGTTACCGCTTGAATAAATATATCAATTTCAGCTTGTTTTTATTGAAATATTCCAGTTTGCTGCTCGTTTGATAGTTGCGTGTACAATTAATATGAGAAACTTGCTCTTTCACTGCAACTGCACTAATATTCTCATATGTTCCTGCCTATGGGGAATATCAGAGCGATCTATGCATGATGATAGCCAAAGTCACTCGAAATCAATTTTCGGACATGAAATTTCTTGTAAAAATCTTTTTGAATGGAAGAGGAAGACTTTTCAAAAATTGATTTGCAAGGCCGATTAGCCCATAAAGTACTCTGTTATTAACCAGTCATGGAAAGCTAGGATATCAGGCTATGAGGAAATACAGAAACTGTTGAAACTAGGTGAAACTATTGATTCTGGATTCATACTGAAGGCTATTTCTGATTCAAATCAGATCGCTTTAGAACAAGTACGTTGATTCTCAACCGTAGGGCATATTGGCGACTTTGGAATACTCAAAAACCAATACGCTGTCGCAGAAACAGCTGAATCAGTTGGTTATTTGTCTGGCTTCGACTAGACAGACTACTAAACAGACTGCGCAGGAGATTATCATGTTGAATATTGAAAAATCTGATCCAGCGACAGTATTGGAAATTCTGGTGGAGGCTTTTGGACACAAAACACCAAGGAATGTTGCAAGTGCTGTAAATTGCCTTGCACTAATCATCAATAACTTTGGTGTTCCTAGTATTCAAATTAAGCCTGTCCTGGGGAAATTATCTTTCCTCTTTGATCACAAAGATAAAAATGTTAGAGCTGAAGCTACTGCAATGACTGTGGAAATATTTAAATGGATCAAGAATGCGATTATGCCTTCTTTGCAAGAATTGAAGCCAGTGCAATTGAAAGATCTAGAGACTTTGTTTGAACAAAATAGAGATACTGTTCCTGCAAAGCAAAGGTATTTGCATTTAATCCAGGTATTTATCTAATGAAAAACCTAAAGCTGTGACTGACGCTGCAGAGGAAACTGTGGAAGAAGCCGCTGAGCAGACTGTTCCTGACGCCTTTGATTTTGCCGATCCTGTTGCGTTCATTGACAAAATTCCAAAATCATTTTATACAGATATTCAAAGTGCAAAGTGGAAAGAAAGAAAAGAAGCGCTGGAACTATTGCTTGGTTTACTATCTTATCCGAAATTGGAAGACGGTCGGTACCACGAACTTGTCAATATACTCAGTAAGAAATTAGCCGACCCAAATGTAGTTGTGTTGATTGTCGCTGCAAATTGTTTGGAAAAGTTGGCTTCTGGATTACGGGGTTCGTTTAAAGAGTACAGAAATATCGTTGTTTCGCCAACTTTAGATCGTCTCAAGGAAAAAAAGACAAATGTCATTGAAGCTTTACGAGCGCTGCTTGATTCAACTTACAAGAGCGTAAGTTCTTTTTTTACTGTAGATAAACAAAGTAGGTGATATACTCGAAGACGCTTTGGCTGGAATGAACCACTCTAACCCTGTAGTAAAGAATGAATCTATCCAGTGGCTGGTCAGAAGCATGTCCAGCAAATCAAAAACGGAACTCTCAAAGCCAGAGATGAAACAATTGATCGAAAAGTTGTTGAAGCAGATGGATGATGGTTCTGCAGATATTAGAGACTCTACCGCGCAATGTTTAGCTGTAATGATGAAAGTGTACGGTGAAAAGCTGGTCAACCCATTCTTGGATAGATTAGATAAAGTAAAACTGCAAAAAGTAACGGATCACTTTGAAAAGGCAAAAGGAGGTGCACAAAAAGTAGTTGGAGCCCCGACTGAAAAGAAACCTCCAACAGCTCAAAAAGTGCCATCCCCAAAACCACTTTTAACTCGGCAGTCAAATTCAACTCTCGCCACTGTGTCTCCACCAGCTAGTCCAAAGCCAGTGAAAACTCTGAAAAAAAAAGTCACTGGATCGCCGTCAGTAGCAACTGTTGGACCAAAATCAAACTCCCTTCCAGAAGAGGTCAAATACAGATACAGTGACGATAGTGCGATTGAATACATTGAAACTAATTTCAACAAAGAGGCTTTTGCTCAGCTTGGTGATTCATTGTGGAAGATTCGACTGGAAGGTACAGTCTAACTAATTGAAGGAATTCACAAAATCCTTGAGGTATTCAAAGAAGAGGAATTTGATACTGAAGCTCTCATTCGATATCTATTGAAAAAGCTGACTTGGAAGGAATCAAATTTCCAAGTAATGGTTGGAATGGTCAATGTTTTCACTATGACAACCACAAAGCCAACTTTTGATAGAGGATCTGGTGTTTTACTAGCTCACGGATTGGTAGAGAAATTGGGAGACATGAAAATCAAAAAGGTAGCCGCCAATTGTCTGGATGAAATTTCAACAAAAATTTCCCTTAATGCCGTATTGGATGAAGCTTACCCAGCCATTAGGCAAATGAAAGCCCCAAAAATCATTGCAGACACATTACTCTGGATCAATCAGAGTATAAAAGAATTTGGAGTTGCCGGGTTGAGTGTCAAAAGACTTGTTGGCTTGTGTAAAGAAATGCTGAACAGTCCTGCTGCCCCTGTAAAAGCTCAAGCAATTAATATTCTGGCTACACTTAGACAATTTGCTGGACCTAGTAAGATATATATTTAATTCAGGTATTCGTGACATGTTGGCGGAATTACCTGCCAATGTACTATCAAACATTGATGCTGAATTTGGTAAAGTCGAAAAGTTGGCGCCGCCAGTTCCTACAAGAACGCAAGAAGCAAAACCCTTGATCAAAGAAGTGTTGGTAGCAAAATCTGACCTCAATGTTTCTCCAGAGTTGCTGAACAAGATGAATGATGCTAATTGGAAAGAAAGGAAAGAAGGCATGGAAGAATTCTCCAAATTATTATCAATGACTTTTGCATTAACTGCTAATTTGTCCTCTGAAATCATAAATACCCTCAAAGCTCGGTTGAACGACAACAACAAAATCATTGCCACTTTTACCGTAGAAATTTGCACTGCGTTAATTAAATTAGTTGGCAAAGGATTTGATAGACATATAAAGATGTTAATTCCAGCTATATTGTCTCAATTGTCAGATCAAAAGCAGCAAATCAGAGATAAAGTCTTGGTGTTACTGGACCAAGCTAATTCTGCAATCGGAATAGGATCAATCTTGGTTAATATTTCACAATCACTCTCTCAAGATCAACCTCAAGTCCGCAAAGATTTATTGAAATGGCTGGCAGATAATAACAGCGCGCTCAAAGGTGAACAAGATAATGCGAGTCTGGTGCAGCCTTTGCTTGCATGTCTGCAAGATCGAAATGCTGACGTGCGCAAGTTGGCTCAAAGTGTAATTACAATCTTGGCAGAGTATGTTGACGTGGCATTCATCAGACAAAAAGCTGGAGATTTGTACCGCGGTGCGCAATTGGCATCAATAACCCCTGTCCTTGAATCTTTAGGAGGGAGCAGCGAATCGACGCCTACAAACCCATCTACTGCTTCGGCAGTAACAAAGCAAGTATCGGAAAAGAAAAAAGTAGCAACCAAAGTAGCCAAACCAGCGGCAGTATCTGCCCCAAAGAAAGAACCGGCTGTGGAGGCAGTTAATGATGGTAATTTGTTGGCTGGTAGCGATCTTAAACTCAAAGAACAACGTGCTTCAATGGACAGAGGTGTTTATAAATGGACTTTTGACGCTCCAAGAAAAGATTTACAGGATTTACTTGCAGATCAGTTCCAACCTAATGTGTCTCCAGATTTGTTTGCGTTGTTGTTTAGTGCTGATCACTACAAGGAAAAGGACTATCTCAATGCGCTAAAGATGCTACACGCTTACATCACGGATCCGCAAACGGACAAGCAAATATTGATAGAAAGATGTGTTGCAAACTGCGACTTGATACTCAAATACACAACTATTCGATTCTTTGACACCAATACTTCAATATTCATCAAGTGTTTAGATTTACTGGAAAGTTTCTTGCTAGTCTTGGATGAAGCCGGGTACTATTTCAACGAATATGAAGCCTCAAGCTTCCTCCCGTTCTTCATCAACAAGATGGGAGATCCAAAAGAAACTATGCGGGTCAAATTGCGTGCAATCATGAAGCAAATTGGACGGCTCTACCCTGTTTCTAAGCTACTGTTGTACTTGCTCAAAGGACTTGATTCTAAAAACTCGAAAACCAGGACAGAATGTCTGGATGAAATTGCATATTTGATTCAAAGAAATGGTTCCAGCGTCTTTGTTCCGTCGAAAACCGTTCCTGTTATTGCGCAACAAGTTGGCGACCGCGATGCTTCCGTTCGTAACGCTGCTTTGAATGCAATCTGTCAGGCATATTCTGGATTAGGCGATGATGTATTTAAACACCTGCAGAAAATCACCGATAAAGATCGTGATATGATCAATGAAAAGATTAGACGCATGGGGCCAAGAGCTGCAACTGTGCCTGCGGTTATTCCTTTGCCTCAAGGGTCGCCTCTTATAGCTAGAAAAATACCAGTGTCCTCAAGAAGTGCCACTCCGCTTAGCAGCTTGCCGGTTGAAGCAAAGAGTCCATTGTCTGCCAACCTACCAATTACTGTAAAGAAGGAATTTTCGTTAAACATTGACGAAATCTTTGAAAATAAGCCTGTAGAAGCTGCTCCTCAAAAACTAAACCGATTGGATCATTTGGAGAATCTGGAAGACAGATTAGAGGTTCGTTTGGAATTAGTCACAACACAGTTATTCAGCAGCGACAACGAAGTGGTTTTAGAGGCCGTTCGTCATTTGGAAAAGCTGATAGTTGCCAACTCTAACTCTGATACTATCCACTCTCGTAATCTTGTTGGATTGATTACGCCTTTGATGAACAATTCGTTTGCGAACCTCGGAACTGACAATGTGGTTAGTCGTATTTGCAAACATTTCATTTCGGTATTAATCGGCATCTTTTCCAGCAAAGAACAAGCTGTGTTTGTGGAATACGAAGCTTTGGAGGGCTGCATAAGAAGTGTATTGACAAGGTTAGTTGATCCAGCCCTCAACTCATTTGACCCATCTAAAACCTTGTCAAGGGCTCTCAATATGTTGATGGTCCGTATTATAGAAAACTGTCCCCCAAACGCTACTTTTAGGTATTTATCAGTTGATCATAGGGCATTGTTGCAAATTCTCAAAGAAGCCTCTCTAGAACCTGAAAGCTTTGAAGAATCCACCACTCTAAGCCAGAAGAAATACACAGAGCTGGTAATGAAATGTTTGTGGAAAATCACCAAAGTGCTGTCCGCCTTTATTGAAGGTAATCAATTACAAGTTGATGCCCTGCTCTTGGATATTCACCTGTTCTTGTCAGCAGCATCACCACAATTTTGGAAAGCTAAGGTTGTTGAAGGAAAGTCTGCGCAGCCAGATATGCCTCTGCGCACAGTCAAGACCATTATGCACGAATTAGTCAATATTTTAGGCGATAGTGTACTATTGCATACCGGAGCGATTCCAAACAATAGTCAGAATCATGTTTACAACTACCTTACCCAGATGATATCAAATTTAACCAAAAAGAAACTGGGAGAAAGCCCAGGTAAAACACCTTCGCCTAAATATAACCGTGGTCCCACCGACTCTGAATTGTTGAATATTCTGGATGAGATTTTCAAACAAATTTCAGACACGGAATCCAGCAAAGTTGGATTAGGTCGTTTGGCCAAACTTCAGAAACAGCATCCAAATGTTTTGCCATTGCTAGAAGTAAGACTGTCAAAGGAAGGTTCGTTCTTGCAATCGTATATCAGACGGGGGCTAGCTGCTATTTCACAGGAAGAAGTAGCAAAGAATACAGGCAAGCTGGCTTCTTTTGCGAAACCAACCCAAGACACTGTTGTCGCCAATATGTATGACCAAAAACTCCAAACATTACAAAAGATGTTTAAGAGCAACCAGATATCAGTAAACATTAACTAATCTAGCATGTGTCTACCGCCTCAATTAACAGGACTGTTCCTGCCCCGAGTATTACAGGAAATCCTATTTCATCAGTCAAAGATGTACAAAATGAAAAGACTTTGATGGATCTCAAGGAAAGATTGGCTAAAATGAAAAGACTGGCCAGTAACTCTGTGGAGAACCTAGATCAATAAAATAGTTGTTCTTTGAAGGCTTTCTTTCCAATACTCAAGACATCTGCCATAATAGTGTTGGCAATTTTAGGATCTTTTGTCAAAAAAAATGAATCACTATCAAATACTTGGAATAGAATTTGCAGCAACAGATAAAGAAATTAGGAAAGCAGTGCGTGAGAAATCATTAATATACCATCCGGATAAAGTTGGTGATGACCAAAAAGCCGCTGAGCAGTTCCACTTGATTCAATTGGCAAAAGAAACTCTCCTTGATCCAGTCCTAAAACCGACATATGATTCCAAAATCAAAGCAGAACAGCTAAAGGATTTGAGGTTCAAGGAAATGAATGAACAAAGGCAAAAGGAGAAAATCAACTTGGAAAGGAGGGAAGAAGAGGCACGGAAACGAAAGTATGGAGATATGAATGAAAGAGAGCAAAAGCAGATTAAACTGCAGCAAATGAGAGAAAAGAATCTTCAAAGAACTCTCGCAAAGAAACAGCAAAAACAACAAGAGCGGATACGATTGCAGCCAGTAAACACAAATGATTTATCAATAATAGTCAAATTTAAAGATACTGATTCTATTGCACTGAAGAATTATTTTTCCAATTATGGTGAAATTAGTGATTTGATTTATAAACCAAAACAAGCGATAATCATTTACAAGGAAATCAATAGTGTCAAGGAAGCAGTAAAGTGTACGGATTTCACAGTCAAATCACTCACCGATCGGTATCAAGGCGTGCACCTGAGTAGCGAGGGCAAAGGGAAAGAGTACGAGGATATCACTCTTAATAAACTAGGTAATTTATAGATGGAGTGACTTTTTGGTATTACAGCCAGCACAACCAAGACTATCTAAAATATAATTTATTAAAGCTTATTTTGAAGCTACAAAACTGAATCCTTCGAAAGGATTCGAGTCAATTAACAATAGCTGATCATTCAAAAGACTGTTGCTGGACATTTCAGTAAATTCAGCAGCGAAATTACTGGTATCTAATAAATCATGGAGAACTGGTTTGTATGGCGGATCGTACTGCTTTTCCATCACCTTTTTCCAGTCTAATTTTTCAAAGAATGAGTGAGATTTGATCTGATCTATTCCTTGACTGCCCAACCTAACCCCAGGGTGTTTCTTCAACAGCTAATATTAATAGCAAGTACTTTGGTCAATAAATCTCTGCTCGAAGTAGTAAGATATTTGGGGAAATTTGGTTTCTTCTTTAGCACGTTTTCCATTATTTTCTTTCTATTACTTCCTGAAAATGGTGGCGATCCGGTAAGCATATCATATAGCATTATCCCCAGACTCCAGTAATCAACCACTTTGCCATATGGCTGCTCTTGGATAATTTCTGGAGCCATAAATTCTATTGTTCCGCACACTGTATGAGCGTCAATTGCCACTTTAGACAATCCAAAATCAGTTAATTTAATGTGTCCTTCGCAGTCCAACATTACATTTTCAGGCTTCAAATCGCGATAAATAATCCCCAAGGAGTGCAAATGTTCAATACCCAACAGTAATTCGGATATATAAAATCTGCTTGCATCTTGAGAAAACATTCGTTCCCGATTTAAAAGAGTAAATAACTCCCCTCCTGCACAATAGGTGAGGATCAAATACAGTCGAAATGGGCTTTGAAACGCATAATACAGCTTCACAATAAATGGCGAATCAATATCCTTTAAAATACTCCTTTCGTTTCTAGTTTGTTGTTCATGTAATACAATACTTGCTTTTTTTAATACCTTCATTGCAAACGATTGTTTGGTTTCAATTTCCCGCACCAAATACACTTTACCATAAGCTCCCTTGCCAATGACTGAGAGGACATGAAAATCTTCCAGCTGCACCCTCTTGCCGAGTGAATAGTTTTTTATTGGCAGGACAATATCGTCTTTTTGTATTTTGGAAAATGACGAATTAATTGGTTCGGATTCCAGACTAGTGTGCATATCATCGAATTGAAATATTTCTTGTTTGTCGTCTGAATTGTCTGATTGCACTGATTCATTGTCGTCCATTTCTGAAAAAACGTGCACTTTTGGAAAAAATAAAACAATGGCAACAGTATTATAGAATAACCCCTGTGCTACTGTGATAAGAAAGCTTAAATAATCATAATTAAACTTTGAGCAAACTATAAATAGTCCAGCGTGCAGATGTAGGTATGGACGACTTTAATCATTTGGATGGGATTGGAACTCGAGAACTCCACGAGCTGTTTCCAGAACTAGCTCGCGAACAGGACTTGCAATTGCTTGATCCCGCCCATAGATCTTGCGAATCTAATCAACGCTGCCAATTTCAAAATGCCCAACAAAGCAATAATGTACAAAAGCAATTTCCACGACATTCGAACCTCATCTTCAAATGAACATTTTAGGTTCCCATTGATTCACCCTAGGCTACATTTTAACGCAGTTCTTTCAGATGGTACTGTCGCTCTTTTTCAAAGAAATCAGAGTGCGAGGTGATTCAAATATTCCCTCTGGACCAGTGCTTTTCGCTGTAGCACCTCATGCAAATCAATTCATCGACCCTGTAATGTTATTCACTACTTGTGGTAGACAAGTTGGTTTCCTTGCTGCAAAGAAATCCATGGATTTGTTTTGGATCGGTTTATTCGCCCGAGCGTTCAATTCCATTCCAGTTGAAAGACCACAGGATTTGATAAAGAAACAAAAAGGAAAGATTTACATGGAGGATGACGAATTAAAGGTATTTGGAGAGGAAACTACATTCACAACCATCAAACCAAAAAGCGCTATTACTGTTAACGGTGAAGAAACCATGATTGCAGAAGTTATTTCAGACTCGGTTTTGCTGTTGCAAAAACCATTCAAGCCAGATACATTTGCAGAGTTAAAGAAACAAAGGATAGAGTTCAAAATCACACCCCATGTTGATCAAGGAAAGATGTTTGACGAAGTTGTAAAGAGGCTATCCAAAGATGGGGCTGTAGGCATCTTTCCTGAAGGCGGTAGTCATGATAGATCTGAAATGCTGCCTCTGAAAGCTGGTGTTGCTATTGTAATTTTTACTCACATAGATGGCTCTTGAAACTCTGGTAAAATTCCCAGGCACCAAGTTGAAAATTATTCCTGTTGGCTTGCATTATTTCCATGCAGACAAATTCAGATCCCGAGCTGTTATTGAATACGGCGAGCAGATTGAAATCCCGCTTGAACTAGTTGATCAATACAAAAACGGCGGCCAAGACAAGAGACAGGCTATTGGATTATTGATGGACACCATTCAAGTCCATTTGAAATCATTGACTGTTCAAGCAGCAGATTACGACTCGCTAATGGTAATTTTTAATAATATAGATTGCCCAA
This sequence comes from Terramyces sp. JEL0728, assembly GCA_027603945.1. NCBI lineage: Eukaryota > Fungi > Chytridiomycota > Chytridiomycetes > Rhizophydiales > Terramycetaceae > Terramyces > Terramyces sp. JEL0728. The sequence goes on from JADIIU010000090.1 coordinate 13,600, forward strand.
GCTGCCAGGAGATTGTACCAGCCAGAAAAGATTGATATTGACTCTTCTTTGATCATGTCTAGAAGATTTGCGCAAGGTTATTTTTATTAATACAGCATTTGAAAAGGAAAAGAATAATCCTCTCGTCCAGCAGTTGAAACAAGAGGTTTCTGAATACAACCGAATGCTGAAATTCTATGGGGTGAAGGATCATCAAGTCAAAAACACCAGCATCAAAGTTTCAAGAGCAATTTATTTGATTGTTCTTCGATCGTTGCAATTTATTGCATTGATTGTCTTGTCTGCGCCAACGTTGATTTTGGCTTGGCCGTTAATCTTTTTGACTCGCAAAGTATCTCATGAAAGAGCAGCTACTGCACTTGCAGGTTCAAAAGTCAAGATCAGTGGGAAAGATGTGGTGTCTACATGGAAGCTATTGACTGGCATTGCTGTCACTCCGCTCTTGTGGTTTGCATACTCATTCCTGGCATTTATCTACTACTACATTACCATTTCATACAGCTCTGGTGTAACTGCTGGTTTCGCCGTATTTATTACTTTGCCAATCCTGTCAATGGTCACAATCAGGTCAAGTGAAAACGCATACAACATTTTAGCTTCAATCAGACCATTAATAGTATCAATTGGAAATACTATGTCTTCAAGCGAACCTCTACGAGTGTCTCGTCAGAAACTCCAACAAAAAATCAGAGATCTAGTCAACCATCTTGGCCCCGAAGTATTCCCAAATTTTGAAGAAATGAGACTTGTGGGACAGGACGGACAGGTTAATTTCAATAAAATTGCGGCTAGCAAGTTGGGAAGAGGAAATGTTGATGGCACTGCTGTTACCAAGTTGGGTCAGGATGATACTTATGCGCTGAATACTGTTTTTGGAGAGGAGTTGGATAAGGTCAAGTTGAAATAAATTGGTTGTTATTGCCCGTTGATCTTGTACTTGTTTCCATTAAGACTGTGGCAATTCTATATCTAGTGTGGCTATTTATCCGCACATTGCATAAAAACAAGTAGAATCAGGTTCTCTAAAATGCCAACTGCCGAATGGAACGGAAAGATTATCGCATCATCGGCCACTTTTGAAAAAGTAGAAGGCAACATCTATTTCCCAGTCGATTCAGTTGATAAACAATACTTGAAAGAGTCAAATACACATACTACGTGCGGATGGAAAGGGGTAGCTTCCTACTATACGCTATCTGTTGACGGAAGGGATAATGCGGATGCTGCATGGTACTATCCTGTTCCCAAACCCGCAGCTGATAACATCAAGGGATATGTTGCCTTCTGGAAAGGAGTCAAAGTTACCGCTTGAATAAATATATCAATTTCAGCTTGTTTTATTGAAATATTCCAGTTTGCTGCTCGTTTGATAGGTACAATTAATATGAGAAACTTGCTCTTTCACTGCAACTGCGCTAATATTCTCATATGTTCCTGTCTATGGGGAATATCAGAGCGATCTATGCATGATGATAGCCAAAGTCACTCGAAATCAATTTTCGGACATGAAATTTCTTGTAAAAATCTTTTTGAATGGAAGAGGAAGACTTTTCAAAAATTGATTTGCAAGGCCGATTAGCCCATAAAGTACTCTGTTATTAACCAGTCATGGAAAGCTAGGATATCAGGCTATGAGGAAATACAGAAACTGTTGAAACAAGGTGAAACTGTTGATTCTGGATTCATACTGAAAGCTATTTCTGATTCAAACCAGATCGCTTTAGAACAAGTACGTTGATTCTCAACCGTAGGGCATATTGGCAACTTTGGAATACTCAAAAACCAATACGCTGTCGCAGAAACAGCTGAATCAATTGGTTATTTGCCTGGCTTCGACTAGACAGACTACTAAACAGACTGCGCAAGAGATTATCATGTTGAATATTGAAAAATCTGATCCAGCGACAGTATTGGAAATTCTGGTGGAGGCTTTTGGACACAAAACACCAAGGAATGTTGCAAGTGCTGTAAATTGCCTTGTACTAATCATCAATAACTTTGGTGTTCCTAGTATTCAAATTAAGCCTGTCCTGGGGAAATTATCTTTCCTCTTTGATCACAAAGATAAAAATGTTAGAGCTGAAGCTACTGCAATGACTGTAGAAATATTTAAATGGATCAAGAATGCGATTATGCCTTCTTTGCAAGAATTGAAGCCAGTGCAATTGAAAGATCTAGAGACTTTGTTTGAACAAAATAGAGATACTGTTCCTGCAAAGCAAAGGTATTTGTATTTAATCCAGGTATTTATCTAATGAAAAACCTAAAGCTGTGACTGACGCTGCAGAGGAAACTGTGGAAGAAGCCGCTGAGCAGACTGTTCCTGATGTCTTTGATTTTGCCGATCCTGTTGCGTTCATTGACAAAATTCCAAAATCATTTTATACAGATATTCAAAGTGCAAAGTGGAAAGAAAGAAAAGAAGCGCTGGAACTATTGCTTGGTTTACTATCTTATCCGAAATTGGAAGATGGTCGGTACCACGAACTTGTCAATATACTCAGTAAGAAATTAGCCGACCCAAATGTAGTTGTGTTGATTGTTGCTGCAAATTGTTTGGAAAAGTTGGCTTCTGGATTACGGGGTTCATTTAAAGAGTACAGAAATATCGTTGTTTCGCCAACTTTAGATCGTCTCAAGGAAAAAAAGACAAATGTCATTGAAGCTTTACGAGCGCTGCTTGATTCAACTTACAAGAGTGTAAGTTCTTTTTTACTGTAGATAAACAAAGTAGGTGATATACTCGAAGACGCTTTGGCTGGAATGAACCACTCTAACCCTGTAGTAAAGAATGAATCTATCCAGTGGCTGATCAGAAGCATGTCCAGCAAATCAAAAACGGAACTCTCAAAGCCAGAGATGAAACAATTGATCGAAAAGTTGTTGAAGCAGATGGATGATGGTTCTGCAGATATTAGAGACTCTACCGCGCAATGTTTAGCTGTAATGATGAAAGTGTACGGTGAAAAGCTGGTCAACCCATTCTTGGATAGATTAGATAAAGTAAAACTGCAAAAAGTAACGGATCACTTTGAAAAGGCAAAAGGAGGTGCACAAAAAGTAGTTGAAAACCCAACTGAAAAGAAACCTCCGACAGCTCAAAAAGTGCCATCCCCAAAACCACTTTTAACTCGGCAGTCAAATTCAACTCTCGCCGCCGTGTCTCCACCAGCTAGTCCAAAGCCAGTGAAAACTCTGAAAAAGAAAGTCACTGGATCGTCGTCAGTAGCAACTCTTGGACCAAAATCAAACTCCCTTCCAGAAGAGGTCAAATACAGATACAGTGACGATAGTGCGATTGAATACATTGAAACTAATTTCAACAAAGAGGCTTTTGCTCAACTTGGTGATTCATTGTGGAAGATTCGACTGGAAGGTACAGTCTAACTAATTGAAGGAATTCACAAAATCCTTGAGGTATTCAAAGAAAAGGAATTTGATACTGAAGCTCTCATTCGATATCTATTGAAAAAGCTGACTTGGAAGGAATCAAATTTCCAAGTAATGGTCGGAATGGTCAATGTTTTCACTATGACAACCACAAAGCCAACTTTTGATAGAGGATCTGGTGTTTTACTAGCTCACGGATTAGTGGAGAAATTGGGGGACATGAAAATCAAAAAGGTAGCCGCCAATTGTCTGGATGAAATTTCAACAAAAATTTCCCTTAACGCAGTATTGGATGAAGCTTACCCAGCCATTAGGCAAATGAAAGCCCCAAAAATCATTGCAGACACATTACTCTGGATCAATCAGAGTATAAAAGAATTTGGAGTTGCCGGGTTAAGTGTCAAAAGACTTGTTGGCTTGTGTAAAGAAATGCTGAACAGTCCTGCTGCACCTGTAAAAGCTCAAGCAATTAATATTCTGGCTACACTTAGACAATTTGCTGGACCTAGTAAGATATATATTTAATTCAGGTATTCGTGACATGTTGGCGGAATTACCTGCCAATGTACTATCAAACATTGATGCTGAATTTGGTAAAGTCGAAAAGTTGGCGCCGCCAGTTCCTACAAGAACGCAAGAAGCAAAACCCTTGATCAAAGAAGTGTTGGTAGCAAAATCTGACCTCAATGTTTCTCCAGAGTTGCTGAACAAGATGAATGATGCTAATTGGAAAGAAAGGAAAGAAGGCATGGAAGAATTCTCCAAATTATTATCAATGACTTTTGCATTAACTGCTAATTTGTCCTCTGAAATCATAAATACCCTCAAAGCTCGGTTGAACGACAACAACAAAATCATTGCCACTTTTACCGTAGAAATTTGCACTGCGTTAATTAAATTAGTTGGCAAAGGATTTGATAGACATATAAAGATGTTAATTCCAGCTATATTGTCTCAATTGTCAGATCAAAAGCAGCAAATCAGAGATAAAGTCTTGGTGTTACTGGACCAAGCTAATTCTGCAATCGGAATAGGATCAATCTTGGTTAATATTTCACAATCACTCTCTCAAGATCAACCTCAAGTCCGCAAAGATTTATTGAAATGGCTGGCAGATAATAACAGCGCGCTCAAAGGTGAACAAGATAATGCGAGTCTGGTGCAGCCTTTGCTTGCATGTCTGCAAGATCGAAATGCTGACGTGCGCAAGTTGGCTCAAAGTGTAATTACAATCTTGGCAGAGTATGTTGACGTGGCATTCATCAGACAAAAAGCTGGAGATTTGTACCGCGGTGCGCAATTGGCATCAATAACCCCTGTCCTTGAATCTTTAGGAGGGAGCAGCGAATCGACGCCTACAAACCCATCTACTGCTTCGGCAGTAACAAAGCAAGTATCGGAAAAGAAAAAAGTAGCAACCAAAGTAGCCAAACCAGCGGCAGTATCTGCCCCAAAGAAAGAACCGGCTGTGGAGGCAGTTAATGATGGTAATTTGTTGGCTGGTAGCGATCTTAAACTCAAAGAACAACGTGCTTCAATGGACAGAGGTGTTTATAAATGGACTTTTGACGCTCCAAGAAAAGATTTACAGGATTTACTTGCAGATCAGTTCCAACCTAATGTGTCTCCAGATTTGTTTGCGTTGTTGTTTAGTGCTGATCACTACAAGGAAAAGGACTATCTCAATGCGCTAAAGATGCTACACGCTTACATCACGGATCCGCAAACGGACAAGCAAATATTGATAGAAAGATGTGTTGCAAACTGCGACTTGATACTCAAATACACAACTATTCGATTCTTTGACACCAATACTTCAATATTCATCAAGTGTTTAGATTTACTGGAAAGTTTCTTGCTAGTCTTGGATGAAGCCGGGTACTATTTCAACGAATATGAAGCCTCAAGCTTCCTCCCGTTCTTCATCAACAAGATGGGAGATCCAAAAGAAACTATGCGGGTCAAATTGCGTGCAATCATGAAGCAAATTGGACGGCTCTACCCTGTTTCTAAGCTACTGTTGTACTTGCTCAAAGGACTTGATTCTAAAAACTCGAAAACCAGGACAGAATGTCTGGATGAAATTGCATATTTGATTCAAAGAAATGGTTCCAGCGTCTTTGTTCCGTCGAAAACCGTTCCTGTTATTGCGCAACAAGTTGGCGACCGCGATGCTTCCGTTCGTAACGCTGCTTTGAATGCAATCTGTCAGGCATATTCTGGATTAGGCGATGATGTATTTAAACACCTGCAGAAAATCACCGATAAAGATCGTGATATGATCAATGAAAAGATTAGACGCATGGGGCCAAGAGCTGCAACTGTGCCTGCGGTTATTCCTTTGCCTCAAGGGTCGCCTCTTATAGCTAGAAAAATACCAGTGTCCTCAAGAAGTGCCACTCCGCTTAGCAGCTTGCCGGTTGAAGCAAAGAGTCCATTGTCTGCCAACCTACCAATTACTGTAAAGAAGGAATTTTCGTTAAACATTGACGAAATCTTTGAAAATAAGCCTGTAGAAGCTGCTCCTCAAAAACTAAACCGATTGGATCATTTGGAGAATCTGGAAGACAGATTAGAGGTTCGTTTGGAATTAGTCACAACACAGTTATTCAGCAGCGACAACGAAGTGGTTTTAGAGGCCGTTCGTCATTTGGAAAAGCTGATAGTTGCCAACTCTAACTCTGATACTATCCACTCTCGTAATCTTGTTGGATTGATTACGCCTTTGATGAACAACTCGTTTGCGAACCTCGGGACTGACAATGTGGTTAGTCGTATTTGCAAGCATTTCATTTCGGTATTAATCGGCATCTTTTCCAGCAAAGAACAAGCTGTGTTTGTGGAATACGAAGCTTTGGAGGGCTGCATAAGAAGTGTATTGACAAGGTTAGTTGATCCAGCCCTCAACTCATTTGACCCATCTAAAACCTTGTCAAGGGCTCTCAATATGTTGATGGTCCGTATTATAGAAAACTGTCCCCCAAACGCTACTTTTAGGTATTTATCAGTTGATCATAGGGCATTGTTGCAAATTCTCAAAGAAGCCTCTCTAGAACCTGAAAGCTTTGAAGAATCCACCACTCTAAGCCAGAAGAAATACACAGAGCTGGTAATGAAATGTTTGTGGAAAATCACCAAAGTGCTGTCCGCCTTTATTGAAGGTAATCAATTACAAGTTGATGCCCTGCTCTTGGATATTCACCTGTTCTTGTCAGCAGCATCACCGCAATTTTGGAAAGCTAAGGTTGTTGAAGGAAAGTCTGCGCAGCCAGATATGCCTCTGCGCACAGTCAAGACCATTATGCACGAATTAGTCAATATTTTAGGCGATGGTGTACTATTGCACACCGGAGCGATTCCAAACAATAGTCAGAATCATGTTTACAACTACCTTACCCAGATGATATCAAATTTAACCAAAAAGAAACTGGGAGAAAGCCCAGGTAAAACACCTTCGCCTAAATATAACCGTGGTCCCACCGACTCTGAATTGTTGAATATTCTGGATGAGATTTTCAAACAAATTTCAGACACGGAATCCAGCAAAGTTGGATTAGGTCGTTTGGCCGAACTTCAGAAACAGCATCCAAATGTTTTGCCATTGCTAGAAGTAAGACTGTCAAAGGAAGGTTCGTTCTTGCAATCGTATATCAGACGGGGGCTAGCTGCTATTTCACAGGAAGAAGTAGCAAAGAATACAGGCAAGCTAGCTTCTTTTGCGAAACCAACCCAAGACACTGTTGTCGCCAATATGTATGACCAAAAACTCCAAACACTACAAAAGATGTTTAAGAGCAACCAGATATCAGTAAACATTAACTAATCTAGCATGTGTCTACCACCTCAATTAACAGGACTGTTCCTACCCCGAGTATTACAGGAAATCCTATTTCATCAGTCAAAGATGTACAAAATGAAAAGACTTTGATGGATCTCAAGGAAAGATTGGCTAAAATGAAAAGGCTGGCCAGTAACTCTGTGGAGAACCTAGATCAATAAAATAGTTGTTCTTTGAAGGCTTTCTTTCCAATACTCAAGACATCTGCCATAATAGTGTTGGCAATTTTAGATCTTTGTCAAAAAAATGAATCACTATCAAATACTTGGAATAGAATTTGCAGCAACAGATAAAGAAATTAGAAAAGCAGTGCGTGAGAAATCATTAATATACCATCCGGATAAAGTTGGTGATGACCAAAAAGCCGCTGAGCAGTTCCACTTGATTCAATTGGCAAAAGAAACTCTTCTTGATCCAGTCCTAAAACCGACATATGATTCCAAAATCAAAGCAGAACAGCTAAAGGATTTGAGGTTCAAGGAAATGAATGAACAAAGGCAAAAGGAGAAAATCAACTTGGAAAGGAGGGAAGAAGAGGCACGGAAACGAAAGTATGGAGATATGAATGAAAGAGAGCAAAAGCAGATTAAACTGCAGCAAATGAGAGAAAAGAATCTTCAAAGAACTCTTGCAAAGAAACAGCAAAAACAACAAGAGCGGATACGATTGCAGCCAGTAAACACAAATGATTTATCAATAATAGTCAAATTTAAAGATACTGATTCTATTGCACTGAAGAATTATTTTTCCAATTATGGTGAAATTAGTGATTTGATTTATAAACCAAAACAAGCGATAATCATTTACAAGGAAATCAATAGTGTCAAGGAAGCAGTAAAGTGTACGGATTTCACAGTCAAATCACTCACCGATCGGTATCAAGGCGTGCACCTGAGTAGCGAGGGCAAAGGGAAAGAGTACGAGGATATCACTCTTAATAAACTAGGTAATTTATAGATGGAGCGACTTTTTGGTATTACAGCCAAGACAATCTAAAATATAATTTATTAAAGCTTATTTTGAAGCTACAAAGCTGAATCCTTCGAAAGGATTCGAGTCAATCAACAATAGCTGATCATTCAAAAGACTGTTGCTGGACATTTCAGTAAATTCAGCAGCGAAATTACTGGTATCTAATAAATCATGGAGAACTGGTTTGTATGGCGGATCGTACTGCTTTTCCATCACCTTTTTCCAGTCTAATTTTTCAAAGAATGAGTGAGATTTGATCTGATCTATTCCTTGACTGCCCAGCCTAACCCCAGGGTGTTTCTTCAACAGCTAATATTAATAGCAAGTACTTTGGTCAATAAATCTCTGCTCAAAGTAGTGAGATATTTGGGGAAATTTGGTTTCTTCTTTAGCACGTTTTCCATTATTTTCTTTCTATTGCTTCCTGAAAATGGTGGCGATCCGGTAAGCATATCATATAGCATTATCCCCAGACTCCAGTAATCAACCACTTTGCCATATGGCTGCTCCTGGATAATTTCTGGAGCCATAAATTCTATTGTTCCGCACACTGTATGAGCGTCAATTGCCACTTTAGACAATCCAAAATCAGTTAATTTAATGTGTCCTTCGCAGTCCAACATTACATTTTCAGGCTTCAAATCGCGATAAATAATCCCCAAGGAGTGCAAATGTTCAATACCCAACAGTAATTCGGATATATAAAATCTACTTGCATCTTGAGAAAACATTCGTTCCCGATTTAAAAGAGTAAATAACTCCCCTCCTGCACAATAGGTGAGGATCAAATACAGTCGAAATGGGCTTTGAAACGCATAATACAGCTTCACAATAAATGGCGAATCAATATCCTTTAAAATACTCCTTTCGTTTCTAGTTTGTTGTTCATGTAATACAATACTTGCTTTTTTTAATACCTTCATTGCAAACGATTGTTTGGTTTCAATTTCCCGCACCAAATACACTTTACCATAAGCTCCCTTGCCAATGACTGAGAGGACATGAAAATCTTCCAGCTGCACCCTCTTGCCGAGTGAATAGTTTTTTATTGGCAGGACAATATCGTCTTTTTGTATTTTGGAAAATGACGAATTAATTGGTTCGGATTCCAGACTAGTGTGCATATCATCGAATTGAAATATTTCTTGTTTGTCGTCTGAATTGTCTGATTGCACTGATTCATTGTCGTCCATTTCTGAAAAAACGTGCACTTTTGGAAAAAATAAAACAATGGCAAACTATCGGCAGTATTATAGAATAACCCCTGCTACTGTGATAAGAAAGCTTAAATAATCATAATTAAACTTTAAGATGTCGAGCAAAACTATAAATAGTCCAGCGTGCATATGTAGGTATGGACGACTTTAATCATTTGGATGGGATTGGAACTCAAGAACTCCACGAGCTGTTTCCAGAACTAGCTCGCGAGCAGGACTTGCAATTGCTTGATCCCGTCCATAGATCTTGCGAATCTAATCAACGCTGCCAATTTCAAAATGCCCAACAAAGCAATAATGTTCTTGGAAACACACACAAAATCAAGACAAGTTCAATTGCAAACGGTTCTTTCTTTAAATTCGAGTACTTTAACGAAATACAAACAAAATCATTTGATATAGTATACAACACTCGAAGCAACTTCTTGCTGGTTGCTCCAACTGGATCAGGAAAAACAGTAATATTCGAATTAGCAATTTTGTCTTTATTACGAACCAACACATCCCCAAAGATTGTTTATATAGCACCTACAAAAGCATTATGCCAAGAACGATTCGAAGATTGGCAAAAAAGATTCAGCTTTCAAGTATCATTGATAACTGGCGACGTATCTCAAAGCAGCAATTACAATCTACTAGTTACAACTCCCGAAAAGTTTGATTCTATTACAAGAACTAGTAGTACGATATTTCACCTTGTTCTTGTTGACGAAATTCACTTTATTAAAGATCGAACCAGGGGTAGTTGTCTTGAAGTACTCTTAACAAACTTGGAACCAAGAATAATCAGTGTGTCTGCAACAATCTCAAACATTCACGACATATCAATCTGGCTGAATGCAAAATTACTCTATTTTGGACAGGAATACCGGCCTGTACAACTGCAAAAGCACGTATTTGGATTTCCCGTTAACAATACACTGTTTGCTTTTGAGGATGGGTTAAAGTACAAGTTGTTTGGGCTGATTAGCACGTATTGGCAAAAGAAACCTGTCCTTGTGTTTTGTTGTACACGCAAATCTGTTGTATCAACTGCTGAATATATTACCACGCAAACCAATATGTTTACTTCTTGTGATGCAAAAGTTGTAGATAAAAAACTTGGGTTGTTGTTGAGAAAAGGGGTTGGATTCCATCATGGAGGTATTTACCATTTAATTTAGGTTTGTGTTACAATGATCGAAAGATTGTTGAAGAACTATTTCTCACTGGTAAGCTATTATGTTTATTTACTACCACCACATTAGCAGTTGGAGTTAATTTACCAGCACATCTGGTAATTATCAAAGGAACAATGCAGTACAACTTCAATACTGGTAAATTGGAAGAATACTCTGATTTGGATCTGTTGCAAATGATTGGCAGAGCTGGTCGGCCACAATTCGATAATGCTGGGACTGTGGTTATCCTAACAACATCAAACAGAAAAAAGTATATTGAAGATATAGCCGATGGAAAAGACATAATCGAAAGCAGTTTACATTTAAACCTAATTGAACACTTGAACACGCAAATATTCAAACGTAAGTATATTTTAATTAGAAACAATTGCAAGTATTGAGACGGCAATGGAATGGCTGAAAGCTACGTTCTTGTACTTGCGAATACAAAAGAATCCGGGATATTATCAATTCAAGAATATTGCTAAAGAAGATGGATTAAAGACAGCTGAAAATAGACTAGTTTCGATATATAATACCGAATTAAGCAGACTTGTTGATGCAGGGTTTGTGAAAACCAATCCAGATCGGTCAATAATGTCGGTGACAAGTACTGTTGTTTAATGTAGAATATGGTGATATTATGTCTCGATATTACTTGAAATTCCAAACTGTGGTGAATTTCACGAAACTATCTGATTACAAGCAGCAGAAAGTATTTAATTGTCTATGCAAAGCACAAGAGTTTGATGAAATTAGGTTCCATTCGGATAAAGCGGTTTTAAACCAAATCAACAAACTCTCTGGAATCAAATATCCAATCAAAGGCAAGGTAACTGAATTGTGGCAAAAAGTAAGCTTATGTCTGCAAGTATCTATTGGAAACATTTCTTTATCTGATATAAAATCGAGCACTATACAATCGGATATTACTAGCATCTTGTCTATTGCAAAACGGTTACTTGGAGGAATGAAGAGCATATTTATTGAAAAAGGTGAGGTTGAAGGAGTAATTTCTGCTTGCAAGTTATCGCAGTCTATTAACTGTCAACTTTGGACTACTGGACCAATATTAAAACAAGTAGAAGGCAATTATTCTTAATTTAGGAGTTGGTTTGCAGTTTTGCAGAAAGCTGGAGCTGTCTAAAGTGTTTACATTTGAAGATTTGCAAAACCAATCCTCCCAAAATATTGAATCGATGTTAGGTAGAAACCCCCCTTTAGGCAAAAGCTCTTTAAGATAGGTACAAAAATTTTGGCAAGTGTCAACAAAATCCCACGACCTTTTATTCAAATTCACTCGCTTTCCTCTCATGAGATTGCTGTGGGACTAGAAAACCCTGGGACTTCCTTAAGGGTATTCAAGTCTCGGCAGATTTCTTTTCAGTTAGTTATCTATTCGTCTGCCACGATTCTGAAACAAACTAACTTGACTGTAAACAATCTCATTTCCAGGTATACAACCAGGGTCAAATCTCCTACAATAACAGTTGAATTAATTTGCAACGATTATGTTGGAATAGATATCATCAAGAATTGTGCAAACCCAGAAACCAGCAAGTTTTTCAAGAGTACATCAATTGAGTTTGAAGGTGATGATATTTGGAACTCTGTCAATTTTGATGATTTGATGGATATGGCAGACGAGAAATGTTGCAATCATAAATGCGTTGATAAATCGAAATGTGCACATAAATGTTGTAATGATGGTGTTTCTCAACGAACTTTAAAGAAACGTCAGGCTTCCAGAGATTTGGAAAATCTTATTGATATTGACAATGGCCAACCCAATATCAAGAAGAATAGCACTATTGATAAAGCGGATAAAACACTTGTGATTAATCCAAAGAAGAGACTGATTGCTACATTTGAACATTACAACGATAGCCCATTCTCTGACGTCTTTGATCAAACTATGCTTGGGTTGGATTCAAGTGAATCTACAAAAGGTAATGCTCCAATCGAGAGTATTGAGAACAATTCTCCAAAGATTACTGAAGCCTATTCAGACCTGTTTAATTTCAATGTCAACACAGCGGATTTCGATGATATCGACCTTCAATTGTCAGATAAAGCCAGGGAAACCTACAATAAGCTTCATGGTATTTCCTCTGTTCCTAGGAGTGAATCAACAGACCCAGACACGGTTCCACTCCTTCCTTCAAAAGTTATCGGTTTGCAGGCTTTAAAAGAGGAATGGAATGATGAAGCAGATGAACTGGCCAGCCAAGATGATCTTGCAGCAATTATTAGCATGTTTTAATTTGAATAAATTTTCAATGTCGAAAGAAAATGAGCACAATCTTAACACCTCAAATTCTGGAAATACAAGAAAACTATGGGTAGATGAAGCAAGGGAACCTGAAAGAAAACGAGAAACTAAACGACGAGGAGATGGTGAAAGAAGGAGGGAAGACAGCGATAAAAGAACTGATGGACGCAGTGATTTTGAAGGACGAGATCCATCAGAAAGAAAGCTGTGGACGGACGATAAAAGAGAACAATTTAAAAAAGATAGGGACGGAAGAACCAGAGCACTTTGGATTGGAGACAAGGAAAACCGAAAAGCCAAGCATAGTACTAGGGAAGAGAAAGACTGGGACATCCTCTTGTTCAACATGTTCCCAACCAACGCACATAAACGTCCACAGCCAATTAAATTACTTGACCAGCAGTTTAAATTTACCGATTCTGCACCAAAGCTGTTATCTGAAAGCGCAGGATCTTTTGTAGTCGGGGTATTGGGGAGAAAAGGAGTTGGAAAATCAACTATAATTTCCAGTTTATCAAACTTTAAGAAGCAAAAAGCGTCATCTAACTGGATTGATTTGCTTAGATTGCCCGAGGGAATAATGTTGCTTGATTCGCCTCCAATTTTGCACTCCAAGGACAATACTCAGAGTGCAAAAACAGCACTATTTATGTTGTCAGTATGTCATATTGTGATACTGGTTGCAGAAAAGCATGATTTGCCAATGCTAAATTTCATCAAACGAGTCAATGATCTGAAGACTTCCCTAAACCAACAGGGATCAAAGAAGCAAGACTTGTTTACCAAAAGCCAATTTGAACCGCATCTGGTTTATGTTGTAAACAAACAAGATGTCACTTTGAGCTTGTACAACAACATCAAGACAGACTACCAGCAGATTTTTGAATCAACGAGTATAATTACTCAAAATAGTATACCAAAACAATCTCTTATCGCAACTCTTGAGCAGGATGAAACTTACGATTTCAATCAAGAGCAGATATTATTTCACAATGTAGAATCTTCCAGCAGTATTTCCGAAATCGTGCTTGAGGATATAAAGGAAGAAGAAGTTACAAAAACTCCAAATCTGTTTTTATTACCAGATAAGAATGATCACGGATGGATATGCGAAAGATTTGAAACAGCACTACAGAATTTTACCAATCAGATTAAAGGATTTCCGAGAATGACAACTTTTGGCAGCAGGACTAGTTTCAATATCAGCGAAAAGGAATGGTTTCAAATTGCAACTGGGATTCATGAAAAGATTACTTTGTTTGAAATGACTTGGCCAAAAGCTTTTGAAATCAGCGAGGAATAGATACGTTCTTGCTCTCCAATATCGAAAGATACTTTAGATAACTCGACATCAATAAACCCTTAAATTTCCCCCATATAATTATCAGTTGGACGAGGATTTGGCATTGATGTTGTAACTTGTCGTTTAAATATTCGAGTAAATAGCCAGGAATTAATAGTGTATTATCTCAGAGATTTACTCATCACCCACCAAAAAAAGTTTTGAATGCAAAAAACAGATCCCAAAGAATATTTAAAGGATTACGAATCCAGGATACCATCAATAGAGTTCAAACAAGTAGTACTCAAGCACAGATATTTCCTGTTTGAATTGTTTGAAAAATTAGTAAAGCCTGAAGAAACAGACAAGGAATTTATTACCCAGCAATTTACCGAGTTTCTGGATCAAATTATGCAAGAAATCTCGCTCAAATATTCCTTTTTTGGATACATTTTTCATTTATATTATATTTGGTGGGCTTGGACGAGGGTATTATACTGTCAGGAATCTTTTTTTTGGGAAATGAACTTTCCCTGTCCATCAAGAGCCAATACTCTTGTTCAAACCAGTGGGGTGATACAAGCGATATTTTACAGTTTAACTATATTGCCGCAGCCGAAACTAAGACAATTCATGTTTTATCATGGAATTTTAATATTGAATGGAATTATATTTATGACATGGTGGTTGGTCGATTACCACGGCAGCTGGACTTTGACCAAAGGTATTTATGGAACTTGGAATTCCGTCTGGATTCCTAGTTTCTACTACTTGTTTTTCAATTGGGTGTTTAGATCAGAGATAGGATTGGCAGATTGGATGGTTCATAACGATAAAGACGCAGGAGAAGAAAAAGGTTTAAACAAAGTACTGCGGACCATTTATTTTTGGACTTGGCGAATCAGTGTATTTTTTGAACCACTAATCCCATTGATTATTCACTGGATGTTTGTCAAACAAAAGCACTTTAAAGATACTGATGATGTATTTGCATGGCCTGGGTATTTTTTTGTTTTCTGGAGTCTAATTTATCTTTACTTGATCAATGTGCTTTGGACATCCTTCTTGTCATTTCAATATCGGCTGATAGTGTGGGATGATCCATTCAAAATCGGGCTTGCAATCATGATGTATGAAAGCGAGCTTTCAGTTGGAATAATATACTAAATGTAACATTAGCGTGATTGATATCATGTTGCTTCTACTTTAATAATCTTGTGACAACAGTAATATTTAAACACATGTTTTCATACCAAAGTATCTTTTAATTTCTGTGGTTGAAATTTTTGAATGCCAAATCTTGAAATGAGCGCAATATCGTTTCAGTGTTCATGCGGATTAAATCAGGATTATTTCAGCATGTATTATTGCCGGGATTGCAATAAAATCAAATGCAATGGATGCGTAAAGGTCGAATTTACAGGGACATATTGTCCACTCTGTCTCTTTGAAGTGCCTTCAACATCAGTAAAGGCTGAAAAAGCTTTGTAAATGTTTTTAATTCAAGCTGTGGACGGAATTGCTTCAAGTGCCCCACTTGTTCGACTTCATTGCAAGTCTATTCAGACCACGGACATTACTTGATTTGCGGAAACTGTGGATGGGAATCGCACTCTGCTGGAATGATATTTGAAAGGCCAACAGGATTGAATGGTACTTTAGATTAATTCAGCACAAATACAAAGGATGGATATCGACAGGAAGGATATTGTGGAATTTGAAGGGTTAAAAGAACACTACGAAATGTTGCTTCAATACCATCGACCGCCAGAAAAGAAATTTGAGAAGCAGTTCTTTTCTAGTTCATTCTCCAACTACGGCTTTCAGGATAGTCGCCGAATAAAAATAGACAGAGTATCAGACACAGTACCAACTTATCAACTAAAGTCAATAGCGCTGAAAGCGAATGACGCTCAGAAAAGAGAGGAAATCAACGCTGACAAGATGCAATATGACGACATGGACTTGGAAAGTAATTGTTGCCTCATATAGGTACAACCACTCTGAGGCAGAGACTGGACCAAATTACCTCTGGTCAGAATATAGTGCATGTGCAGGATCTAAAACCGCTTCGTGTGCAATTACGAACAAAAAATACAAAGAAATGCGACTGCAACAAAATACTTGCTAAACCCGATACAAAAGCCCAGTCGCTGGCATTCTTGGCCAGGTCTATGCTTAGTGGTATAGTCCCTAAAGCTACTGTCCTTGAATTTAAACCATACGCCAGTAATCAGTTCCAGCTGACCCTTAAATATGTAAATACCTCGCAAATGAATGTGCAAGTAGAAGTTGCCCAATTTGAAGACCCAAATATTACGGTAATCTCGTTCTTATTCAAGTTGGAATTAAACTCTTCCTTTAATCTTCAAAAGTATCCAAAGGAATGGCCAAAATTCAACAATGGACACGTTGCGAATGTAGTTATAAATGCCTCCGCCGAATTGACTGTTGATGTTGTATTCTTTGTCCTAAATTAGATAACAATCAGAAACAGGGTTACATTTGTTATTCCTGACGAATACAATGAGGAAAATACTTTGGACTACCAATTCGAAATTAGTTTAGATCAAGTCAAGAAACATTTCAAGCAATAAACGGTAAAATTTATTTCAAAAATTATAAGAAAATATTTGCTCTAGCTCTCGAATTTAACGAAAATGTTGGAGAATTGCCATTGGGTCTGTGATATTCCGCTGGCAGCAGAGTTGTCCCTGTTTGCAGACCAGAAAGAAAGCATGCCAACCCAAGCATTGTTGTTTGCAAAAGTAAATAGCGCGTTCGCATCTGCAATGCTGAACCGTTCGGATGCAACGTCATTTTTACCTATCATTGGAACGATACCCAATTTAGTGTTCAATCCTAACGTTTGTACTTGCTTGAAACAGTTGGAGGCTGCTTGAATGACATAGCCGCCTTCAGCAGTTGCACCATTTGGAGCCAAAGTACTACCAAAGTTCATTGTCAATAGCAAAACGAAATCTATACGGACACCATAGTTGATTGCTGATTGTAATATATAAGTTGCAGTGGTGGTAAAGCCGGAAGGAGTGACTGGCAGCGAGAAACTAACTCGCAAGTTTGGATCAATAACTTGCATTGTTCTCAATACTTGGTTTCTGAAATCAATCACAGCATTAGAGTCTGTGCCAACTTCGAAATTGATCCATTCAACGGAATATGCATCAATAACATTCTGGTAGTGCATTTGCAATGTGTTTGCATCGGTAACAACATTTGCCAATTCGGTTCCTTTTGGTCCTCCAAAGGTGATTATTGGCTCGCCTCCAAATTTTCTAATTGTCTGGATTTCGTCAAAGTACCAATTTTGAGAAAGAGGAACTGTTCCTCCCCAAGCTGGAGCTTTGTCTGTGCCAGCGGTAATGTAAGCCAGAATATAATGTCCCGAACCAACTTGGTACTTCATGTTTGCTACATCAAATGTTGGGGTTGCCGAAACATCCACATAAGGTGCAAAAATTTTGCTGTTCCAGATGTAGCGTCCAATATAACTGGTGTCAGGCTGGACCGGTATTGGAGGAGTAGGAGCAGTTGGGAGCTGAGTGGATTGGGCTGGTGGGTTTGCTGGTTGATTTGAAGTAGATTGTTGAACTGGTGATGGAATCTGAGAAGAGGTAGAAACCTTGTTAAAGATCTTTGCAAAGTCAAAGTCATTTTGAGTAATTCCAGAAGATGCATATAGTGCACCACCCTTTGATGTATCCCTGTTGATTGACCAGAATGCGAGCAAACCGACCCAGCTTGTAGTCTGAGCAAATGTAAGAACTTGTTGCGCATTTGCGAGAGTGAATACCTCTCCAGCAACATCGTTATTTCCAATCATTGGAGTCAACCCAACTTTAAAGTTGGTCATTCCACATTGCTGACCTTGTTTATAAGTGTTCTGAGCAGCTTGGATAGAGTAGGTACCCATAGAATTAGCACCATCAGGAGCAACTCCAGAGCCATAATCCATGGTCATAATATTGATGACTAGATTAGATAAAACTCACCATCATATTGTAATTTGTTAGCAACTGCATTCTTTAAAATATTGATTCCCTGGGACACTAAACCACTTGGTAATACCGGCAATGTAACAGAGATAATCAATCCAGGATTTGCAGCTTTCAATGCAGCCAAAGCTTTATGTCTTCTATCAATTGCAGCAGTATCGTCACCAGCTGACCCTTCAATGTCAAAATCAATATAATTGGCTTTGTACAATGTCAACACGGACTGATATTGACTTTGCAACGTGGCTACATTTGTCGTGACATGTGCAAGTTCAGTTCCTAAAATTATTCATTAAATACCTGAAGCACCGCCAAAAGAAATAATAACATCACCACCGTTATTTCTTAGCGTCGTGATCTTGTCCAAGTAGAAAAGTTGTTTAATATCAACTATACCACCCCAGGCTGGATTACCACTGGTTCCAGCTTGAATAAATGCAAGGGTAAAGAATCTAGTTCCAGTTGCAACGTTGACTGCGTTAATGTCAAACGTTGGATACAGTAATATGTCACAGTATGGAGCAAAGTTTTTGTTGGCAACCGACAATTTTCCAGTTTGCGTTGATGGAGTTGAAGGAGTATTAGTAGTAGATGGTGTACCTGCTTGCGTGGTAGCAACTGGTGGGATTACAACCACTGGAGGATTTGTAACTTTTGGAGGGGTTACTGTCGTTGTGATTGGTGCAGGTCCAGTTGCTGCTTGAACTCCAAGAGGTATTTTAGCCCCACAGTTACTGAATCCAAAGTATTGGCAAACGATAGATGAAATAGCATTAGGATCAGGGTAGGCTGCGTATTGTGATTCAGGCTGCTTTTGAATTGCCCAGATCATAATACCTCCTCCTTTATGAGAAGTAATAAATCCTAAGAGATATTGCAATTCAGCAACTGTCAAGCAATGTCCTAGTTTGCAAGGTGTAGTCGGAGAATCTTTAGGATATCCTTCCATTGGAGGTTCCACACCTAGAATAATTGGTCCAGTAAAGTATTTCTGATATGACAATAAAGCCAAAGTTGGATCATAGAAGCCGACATTGACATTGTTGTTGTTTGGATTGACGATATAAGTCTTTGAGGAAGGACTCCAATAAGTATTTGAATCGTAGGACATTACGTTGAGGAAATCTAATTTGGTACCAGATGCTTTCAACATTCCAATTGCCATACCACCGTTCCACCAACATCCGCACCATCCAGCCGCCTACATTAATGAAAATTACCATATGCACGTTGTCATAAGCTCCTTCACCGAAAGCACCATATCCATGAACAGCACTTGAAATCAAGTATGGTTTTGGGAAAGCAGAGCGGTATTGATTCACAATATTGATGTACTGAGTATCAGCCTTGCAGGTTTGGCTCAAAGTGGTGCCTGGAGCTACCCAGGATCCACCACCATTAGAAGGAGCACAATTTGCTTGAGAGTTCATATTGGAAGGATATCCATTCGTTTCGAAATCGACATCAACACCGTCAAGACCAAAATCATCGACAAATGCTCTCATTGCTTGTAAACTTTGAGTAACACGAGCTGCGTTATATCTAGAGTCTTTAGGGTCGTATATGGCCCATCTGGTTTGCGATGGGGTGATTCCCATAGCATTGCAAGTAGCATCACCGTCGACAGAGAAACACCAACCACCAGCAGACACGATAACCCTTGCACCTCGAGATCGAAGAATAGCAATTCCTTTCTTGAGGTTTCCAGCAGCACTAGGAATAAAGTCCAAACCAGTTTTTGAAATATCGTAGGAACCTTTAGTGTACTGCATCATAGGGTCGACAAATGAGAGTATAACAACATTGTAGTAAGACGGAACTTGGCACAATAATGAAGCAGTTGGATCTGCCCATGACTCGTAGTAACCTACGTACAAGTTGCCGGTTGGTAGAGTATTTGGAGATTGTGGGAGTGCTAACAAACTAGGGCAAGAACCAGATGACGCAGGTGGATTTGTAGCAGGGTTAGTTGCCGCAGTCGGCTGGACAACAGGAGCAGCGGTTGTTTTAACAGGAGCAACAGGAGGTTGAACAACAGGAGAACTTGTACCAGACAGCTTGTTGAAAATATTAGAAAAGGCGAAATCAGCTTGCGATATTTGCGATGATTGATACAAAGGACCATTAACAGAAGTATCTCTTTGCATAGACCAGAAAGACAAGTACTGCACCCAACTGGTAGACTGTGCAAATGTAAACACTTCCTGAGCGTTGGCTAAAGTGAATATTTCACCAGCAACGTCGTTTACACCAATCATTGGAGTGATACCAATCTTGATATTGTTAAATCCGAGTGCGACTACTTGTGTATAAGTGTTTTGAGCCGCTTGGATTCCATACTTGCCCATTCCATTTGCCCCATCAGGCGCTACAGAAGCACCGCCGTAGTCCATAGCCATAATATTCAATACATCAATAGCAAGCCCGTATTTTTGTGCAGATTGTACAACATATAAACCAGCAGAAGTCAATCCACTAGGTAAAGCAGGCAGAGTAATTGAGATATACAATCCTGGGTTAGCAGCTTTGAGTTTAGCCAGTGCTTGTGACCGTCTATCAATTGCAGCTGTATTGGATAATCCATTTCCTTCAATATCAAAGTCTAGCCATCTGACATTGTATTTATCAATGACGTTCTGGTACTGTTGCTGTAATTTGGTAATGTCGGTAGTGACGGTTGCAATTTCTGCGCCATTGTATCCACCAAACGAAACACAAACGTCGCCGCCCATGTTACGCAAGTACTGGATATTGATTAGGTAAAAGGGTGATGTGATTGCAGTCTGGCCTCCCCAAGCCGGGTTGCCGCTGCCATCGGCGATGATGAAAGCAAGTACAAACCATTTGGTTCCGGCATTTGTAGCGAATTTGTATATTTCTGGGGTAGGGAATGCCATTATATCTACATATGGGGCCAAAAATTTCGATGGGATTGCAGGTGCATTTGGTGGTGGTCCAGCAGGCGGTGGTGTGCCTGTACATGTACCGTAACTCCATTGACACCCAGCTCCACAAAAGCCAGCCGAGGTACCACAATAACCGAATTGAGAACAACAGTAATTTCCTCCACAGGCATAGTTGCCGCCAGTAGCACCGCAGCTACTAGGTGTAACTCCATTAGCAGGTTGGATAACAGTAGGCTTATATATAGGTATAGGCGCACTAGTAGTAGCCAAGAACCCAGCCTTCTTTTGCCCAAACTGGCTAAAGATCTTGCTAAAAGCGTAATTGTCCTGCGCAATCATCGAGGACAGCCCCAGCCCTTTCATGCCGCCGTTATCCCTGTTCAAACTCCAAAATCCGATATAGCTGATATAATCAGTCTTTGCACTGAAATCAAGCACTTTTTTAGCATTGGCAAGAGTAAATATTTCACTTGAATAATCGTTTTGTCCAATCATTGGAGTAATTCCAAGAGTGGTATTGTAAAAGATTTTAGTCACTTGTGTAATTGCATTTGACGCAGCTTGAATAGCAAAATCACCCATATCGCCATTCACGCCGTAGTCCATAGTCATCAAATTAATTACATCAAGTTTAATGTACATTTTAGTGGCTTGTAAAAGTGCAATGACGTTTGCTTCAAAGCCAGCAGTGTCCACAGGTAGAGTGAACGAAATCTTTATCTTTGGAAAGTGCTGTTTGAGTAAATATAGTGCTTTTGCTCTTATTATTGATGAATCCAAGTCTGATAGCGCTTCACCTTCAATATCAAAATCGATCCATTTTAAAGAGTATTTTTCAACAACGCGTGCGTACTTGTACATTAAATCAGTTTCGTTTGTGTATTTTGTAGCCAGCTCTGCTCCGACGGCTCCACCAAAGGATACAATAACGTCACCACCAGCTTGGCGTAAATTCTTTATATTTTTCATGTACAAGTTCGAGTCCATTGATATTTGGCCACCCCAGCTCGGTTGGTTATGCGAATCAGCGGTAATAAAAGCAAGGTTAAAGTATTTTGTGTTGGTTAGATTGTAAATGTACGCCAAGTCCAAGTCTGCCATTGTAACATCAATGTATGGCGCGAATACTTTTTGCGGCATTGGCTTTTGTGTGGATGTAGGTTTAGGGCCACCTAATGGAGGAGGACTATTCATGCCAGTATCACATTTTCCGTATTCTTGTTGACAACCGATTCCACAATGGTCGGTGGATACTCCACACCTGAAATTAAAAATGTTTACCAGCCATACTGCGAGCAACAGCTGTTTTTACATACTTGCGGGTTGCAAGCAAATCCATTATCGGAAGTAGAAAAATTGCCTGGCTGAGCTAATGCCAAACCAATTAGCAGTAATTTCATTAAATTGTAAAAGTAGCGACGCGTTTTTTGATAGATATAAACAAATAACATCAATCAGGGGGGTTAATTCATGCTTTCGTTTGATTAATCCGTTCGATACTTTGACGCTGTGTTAGTTCATGTCTCTGACATTCAAGCACAGCCAAACATCTACACAAGAAAATCATCAAATTAAAAAACAAAACCAAATTTATAAATAAACGTTATTCAAATTAATACGAGAAAGCGTTGCAGGATGCTAAATAAATATAAGAATACCACGTTCTTTACAGTCAATTCCTCTACTTGTTTTTCAGTTTGCTGAATCAATTCATCCTGTTTTTCAAGCAATTTTTGTAAATCGTTTCTGATTTTTTGTCTTGCTTTTAGTTCTGATTGTAGTATTTGTAGCAGTTGGTCCTTGTCATCTACGGTAAGTGTTTACTTGGGTTGTGATTATGTAACCATTGCTAATCCAAAGAGTACGTACCTTTTGACTGGTGTTTTTGTTTAGTAACCATTAGTGCTTTCAGTGTATTCATTCCATTTGTTATGCTGACCAATTCATCTTCCTGATCATTCAACAGATTGGATAATTCATCTATAAATGACTGCGAATAAATATTTCTTTCCTTCCACACATTTAGTATCCTTGATATCTTTTGCTTTGTTTCTTTTTTTGTGTGTCTATTGTTAGATAATGTCTTTGTCACAAACAAGAATAGATATAAACAACCATATCTCTTGTTGTAAACTCTAGCTTACTTTAGACAATCTTTGAAGACAGAGGGTAGTACTTGCTTGAACAGAGGAATAAACTCTTTTTTCTAATTAAATAAATAATACCTTAGACTGTACAAGATCATTACATAAATACAGCAAATACAGTCTCTTTTCTCCTACTAGTTTACTGATCTGCTCAACCCACGTATCAACCGATTCTTTGCGTTGAGAATGAAACTGGATCCACATACTGGTAATCTGGATTGATTCCTGAGTTGCAGAGAGTTTATCTAGTTTCTGAATCAAAATATCCTTTGTATAGTTTGCCATTGATCAATTTGTGAAAAATTAAAATCTTTGAAATGCCTGAAGGTGTGGATTATTATACTTTGCTGGAAGAGTTTGTACCTACCATTGACAATTTGCCTAATGAGCTTGGACATGTATTTACCGAACTTATAAAGTAACATTATAGTAACATAGGTAAACTGTACTAACACATAGGTAAACTGTATACTAAACTATAGGTAAACTGTATACTAAACTATAGGCAAGTATTACCTAACATAGGTAATAAAGAGATAACCGCAGCTCTTCAAATGACTTGCTGGCAATAGAACAACGAGTAAAAAGCCAGGACAATATCTTTAAAAAACAATTGAAAACAGGAATTAACCAAGAGTGGGGAGAAGACTTGAAATTGCACCAGGGCATCCTGTCAGAGTACGAAAAGAACACTGCAATACAAAAAGACAGGATTGAACTGGTAGAAAGAATACGAGATCTAGTAACTATCACTAACGAGGTGGACAAGCACTTGAAGAAACTTTCAACCGAACTGGATAAACTGTACGACCAAGATCCCAACCAAATCAAATTAGAAACACCAGTACCAAAGAGAAAGATTCAACCACCAATAAGAAGCTTGCCAATGAAAAAAAAGAAACGAGAAACAGAGGACGAGCAGCTGTATTGTACTTGCCATCAAGTCAGCTATGGTGAAATGATTGCTTGTGACGGAAAGAACTGTATTTATGAATGGTAATTAATGCTAATTTTAGGTTCCATTTGGATTGCCTGGGAATGGTTGAGCCTCCTACTGGGATATGGTACTGTGATTCTTGTAAAAAGAATAAATGATTTCTCTTATTGTCTAATACATTTATACTAGCGGTGCCATGAGTAGAAACTGGTGGTGCCATGAGCAGTAGCCGGTAGTAATAGCTCGAGCTGCCAGTACAGCTTACCAAGAGTACTATTACCATTCACAATCAACAGTTTCTTGCCACCTCACAAAAATTTCCAATTCAAAAATGGATCAGCTTGCGCACAAATTTGAACAGGGATTGGAACAGATTGGACAGCCATTGAAACCATACTTGCCAGTAATAGCAAGATTCCTCCTAGTAGTAACATTCCTCGAAGACTCTATAAGAATAACGTACTCTTGCTTAATATAGGTCGCAATGGACTGACCAAATCAATTACTTGCAACGACACCAAAGATTCCCTTGGGGATTAGCCGAATTGTTCCTCTTTACAAATGTAATTATAATGATCGCCGGCTCGGTTTTGGCAATTGCAAAGAAACACACTGAATTAGCTGTCGGTGGTCTAGGCGGTGTTATTATATCTCAATGGATTGGATACGGTTTGATTTTCGATTCCAATTTCTTTTTCAGGAATTTATCAGTTGCTGGTGGATTACTAATGTTGTTGGCCGATTCTTACTCTACCAAAAAGCGATTGTTTTCTGCTTTGCCTACATTAAACCAGACTGACAAGAGCACTTATTTGCAATTGTTTGGAAGGATTTTATTGGTTTTCCTGTTCTTGTCGTTTGTGTTTTCGGGTGAATTCTCCATCTTGCGTTTAGTCATTTCTATTGTTGGATTGATTGGCTGTGTCTTGGTTGTGATTGGGTTCAAAGCAAAGTACACTGCATGGATCCTTATTACATTACTATCGATCAGCAACGTATTGTTGAACAATTGGTGGTCATTGCACCACGCGCATCCAAGAAGGTAATTCTTTATAATGTAGGGATTTTCTTAAATACGACTTTTTCCAGACTCTTTCTATTATGGGCGGCTTCTTGTTGTTGGCTAATCTTGGCGCTGGTGGTATATCTGTTGATGAAAAGAAAAAGAACTTTTAATAAAGTCATGCGAGTTGATTTTTGTCGTGCGAGTTGATTTTGTGGATATTGCAATGGTTATAGCGGCACCAATTAATTCGGTCCAAAAAAGATCAACGAATACATAGTTTATTCATAGCTTGGAGCTGGTTTAACACTGGCTTACTATGGATGCTTCTTGAACCATGCTTCGATAGCTTCGACTTCTTCAGTAGTTCCCAAAAAGATTGGCGACCGATCATGGATAGATTTAGGTGTCAAGTCCAGGATACGTTGTTTGCCGTTGCTGGCCTTACCACCACAAGCTTCAACCAACATTGCCATTGGGAAACACTCGTACAACTGGGATTAGTTAATAGCTACCATTCTTAGCTTTGCTCCTGGGTACAAGAATATACCTCCGTATAATAGCGTGCGGTGCATCTGGATTAATCAATAGTTACATCTGCTACCATACTGCCAACATATCTGGCGCTATAAGGAGTAAACTTGCCCTCGAATCCTTGTGGCGGATACTTGAGTGTATCCAAGTATCCTTTTACGGCTGGATGGAAAGAATGAGCATACCCTTCATTCAACGAATAAATCTTTTTTTTACCCAATTTCATCTGCGTTAATTAAAAGTACTTTGGGGTGGGTCAGTAGGAACTCTCCCACATTTGGATCAAGTGTATATCCATTTGCTTCGCCTCCGAATGACATTACAAGTGCAGAGCAACTACCGTACATGCAGTAACCTGAATAAATAAAAATGTACCTCCGCATACCATCTCGGACCCAGGCACAAGTACTTGTTCAAGCAATGGCTTATCAGACAAAACATCGAGTTTATAAATACCAAAGATGGTACCAACAGACACACCGCAGTCGATATTACTTGACCCGTCAAGTGGATCAAACACTACGCAATAATGACCGCGTTTATCTTTTGGAACTACGATTGCATCGTCAACCTCTTCGGAAATCAATAATGCTGTTTTTTTGCTTCCAATCAACATATTGACCATGATTTCGTTGGATAACAGGTCGAGTTTTTGGACATTTTCAGCTTGGATGTTTTGGCCTCCTGTTTGTCCAAGAACCTGGAGTAATTCTGCTTTGCGCACGACGTTAGTTATCCATTTGCATGCTGTTGCTATTGAGGAGAGCAAGACTGATAAGTCGCCTGTTGCCTCTGGGTGTTCTTGTTGGAATGAGAGAATGTGGTTGGTTACAGTTATAATATCGGTTTTCAAGTCTCCTTCTCCCATTTTGTTTTTCTGATTACAAGTGTAAATCCGCGTGATTTTCCAGGAAGCCAAAACCTTTCCGCAATCATATGCCCCTTCAGCTGATTCAATTTTGAATCCTTGTTCTCTAAAAAGTTATGACTGCAAATTTAACTGGTAGAGATATTGTTACCCTGCGCGAGTCTTGCAAATAAGATTGCAGTCTCGAATAGCACGCACAGAGGTCTATTATAGATTCTATTTATTAAACAAACCTTTAATATCCCCCTTTTCAAACAGCTCAACTCCATGCTGAAACTCTTTGACAATACTGCCCAAGTTGCTTCCAACCATGCTCGTACAATTCCTATCTGCTTCAAACGGATCTAGGACAAACAAACAATCTGCTTGCCCAACCATTCCGCCCTTGACAGATATAATTTTATCATAGGTGAATTTGTATCCAAAGTAAATAAGGAATTCGTAGAATAAATCATCGATTGGCTTGGTAATTGGGCTGTAGTTTTGGATTGTCGGATGCTGTGTGTCTGAGATGAATGTAACATCCACTGATCGCATTTTTTTATCGCCATTAGTTTCAGGCACTTTGATTACATTCCGCTGTCCACCTTCCTCTTGCAATACAGCCAGCCCTTCAAACTCTTGTAAATAACTGATAACCATTAACGAGTAAGCGTACGACGATATGGAATCTAGTTAAAAGAGTAGTACTTGAAGTAGGATCATTGATATCCCTCCTTTTTGCAAAGTCTTTTACCAGTAGAATCAACTGTCTGCATTTTGGCTCAACTATCGTATAAGCTCTAATTAATTGAGAATTGAATACTCCAAGACAATGGCCGAAATTAACATCACAGTCAACATTCGATTTTGGATCGGTGAATTTGCATATTGGTACACGCGCTCTTCGAATTGGGTTTACATTTTCCATTCCGTGATATTTCAGTGCTGACGCCAATTTAAACATGTTTTGTAGAGGATGCTTTTCTGGCTGCGTTACAAGCGTAATATCAATATCAGAGTCTTTGAATCCGAGGTTGTTTACCGATGATCCAAAGAGCATAACTTGAACTTTGGGGTATCTACCCCTATCCAACATTTTTTGGAGCTTCTTTACAAATGCTTGTCTTGTATCTGACAGTAGGAACGGTTTAATAGCAGTCTATGTCAACATGAATGTACTTTGTAATAGTGAGCAACAAATGTTGTTTTTACAGGCTTCTTTTCATAATTGGGATCCAGAGTAAAACTAACTTGCTTAATTGGTTTCCGGAAATAAACATGTTCAAGATATTCAGGGTCAATCACCAGAATATCCCTTGGGTCTTCTTCCTCTTGATCAATTTCAAACAGTGTAAATCTGCCATCACCGTTTCGTATTTTTTGGTAATCCAAACTAAACACCGCATCATTGATTGATACTCTATGATGCACCCCTTCATTAAAGTGAACAAACGGCCTTGTCGGTAGATTATCAAGCTCAAACCCATTTCCTATCAAGTTGCTCACAAAATCCCGAATTTCACTGCCCAATGTTGAAGATGTCGCAGTATAATCCTCCTTGCTGTATAGCAATGCGGAAATCAACATTACCACGGCTGGCTTAGGACCGAGAGACAGCTTTGAAGCAGCTTTCAAATACTCTTTTTGTAGCACAATTTGCTTTAGCGATTCATTATCCGTAGGTTCACATTTGAACGCATTTGATCCCTTTTCGTACGAGATTGCATACTTGATTCCTTCGTTTACGACTGCAAAATCTTCTTTCATGTCTTGAAGTAGTTTCTTTGTTGGTAGCACTGGTAATTGGATTCCATTGCTTGTCAGCTCATCAAAAATCATCCGCACATCTTCAGATAATTTGCCTACTTCCCTTTCTCCAAACACCTGCAATACAACATACATCAACTGTCCCAAAGTATCAAACAATCGAGATTTACTTTTTCCTCTGGTTTCCGTTGATTCAACTGTCCCTCCACTATATCCTGCCGATTCTCCCTTTTCAAATGGTTCAATAGATGATGCTAGTTCCAACAACTCTGGTTTCGCATACAATACAAATGAAGATGGCTCCACATCTGTCTCTGTCAGTTGGTGCCCAGCAAATTGATACAACCCTCCATTGACAAGTATCAAATCATTGGTGCATCGTGGCAAACTGCTTATACTAATAGCACTGATTTTCTCTAGTAGTCTATTCATACTATTAACTGTGAGATTGTTTGATATAGCCAGAGCTGCAGCTAATACGGTCATTTCCTGCTCCCGATTCATTAATATTTTTTTGATTTTGAAAGAGAAAATAGACAATCAGCTTAAACGCTTATTCTTTAGTTAGACAATCCTCAATCCGCAAACTGATCTACTGTGCATTATCTTGCAACTATACCATAAAATTACTCGTGGAATAAACATCAAAGAATACATCATCTCTATAACCTTTTGTAAGTCGTTCAGCAGTTACAAGTGGAATCCCAGTTCGTCCGGCTGCATTCCATTCAACCAAAGTTCAGAAATTTTGTCGAAAAAGCAAAATGCAGCAATCAGGTTTGGAGCGATTCATGACCATGTACGATGGCAGGTCAACGAAAATCGCCCATATATTTTTGCTTAGTGGGAATACAAACGATTTAGTGGATAAACTCCCACGAGCATTCATGAACGTAATTAACAAGAATCCTCGAATGCGGTCAAAGAGTATTACAGGATCATTTAAAATCATTACCTCGCCAAAAGTAGATTTATCGCAAGCTCAGAAACTTGTTGCTGTTGTAAATGAAGATTGGAAAGAATTTGTTCAAAGTGAAGCCGAAATACCATTTGATCGGTTCAACGAGTTGCCGTACAAAATCAGCGTTGTAGCCGAAAGCGAATCGAAATCAAGATTGATTGTATGGTCTGATCACTATATGGCTGATGGCTATTCTGGATTGATTGTCTTTAATGATTTATTAACAAATATCAGGGATGAATGCATAGAACTGCCAGAATTACCACTCAAGAAATCCATATTTGAATTTGTAGTCAAAAAGAATTGGTTTGCTTATCAGATAAACAAATTCCTGTGCAAAATAATGGAGAAACCAGTGCTGGCAGAAATGAAGGAGTTCAGAACTACTTTGAACATTAGTTCCAAGATGCCTGTAGATCCAGATGCCGAACAATGTCCTACATTTGCATTTTTCGCTGATGGTGAATCTGAAAATTTAAAGAAATCCATAGCAAGATGCAGAGCAGAAAAGACTACTCTGAATGCAGCTATACTAGTACTTGTAGCGGTTGCGTTTGCAAAAACAGTTGGAGTCAATGATAAACTTAAACTTGCGCTCGATATCGACTACAATATGCGCAACAAAGTAAAAGGATTAGATGAAAAAGACATTGGATTCAATATCACAATTGGAACAATAGAGTCATTGAAGAAGGGATTAGACTTCAGTGGCAAGTTTTGGGACGCAGCAAAGGAGCTTAAAAAAGAATCATTGACAGCAAACACATCATTCTTGGCAAAGATGGTCCAAACATTTGTCCACTTGAAATTCAATCGATTTTCCAGCTTTGAAATTCCCCACCATCAAACTTGTATCAATGACGTGAACTTGTCAAATATCGGGAGATATCCATTTGAAAAACAGGTTGGAGGTTACAATTTAGAGAGTTTCCATGTTTATAACACTACTCCATACGTTGGTCCGTCGGTTATTCTCTATCTATGCAGCACTGATCATATTGGATTCAGTATGGCTTCAAAGGTAGAGGACACGCAAGCAAAGAAGGTGTTTGATTTGTTTGTGTCTCTAGTTGAAAAGATCCACGAAATCAGTTCTGATCTTACAATCAGGCAAGTACTGGATCAAATAAATTGATTGTTTTTAAAAGTTTCAAGTACATGTTATCTGTCCTAACATTAATTTCTTTATTTTGTACTTTTGACATTTTTTGCAAGATTTTGCTAATTAAGGGTTCCCAATAGGACAGCTAATCTGAGAGAAACCTGGCAGAAAATGTCAACAGCATCGCCTGACCAGTACTTTTGCTCTCTAAACGGTAAAATGTTGCAGGGACTGCTTGATTCAAACGAGGGTTTGTGGTATAAATATCCAGGCGTATCTGAATCTATACTTACAATAAAATGATCTTCTCTACTGCTCTCATTGCTACCATCATCTCTTCCGTTGCTGCCATCGACTGGAACCGCGATCAAAACGGAGACTGGGCTTCCAACTGTGATTTCCCTGGAAACGACATTTCTTGGCAACAAACCGAAGGTCCGCAATGTTCCGCTTACTGCAGATCCGTTCCAGGCTGCACTCAATACTCCTACTACCAGGGATGGTGTTATGCCAAGTCTGGCGGTTTGGGCAGAAACAATGCCATCGACAAGCAAGATGTAACTTGTGGTATCAACAACCCACCAAGCACTCCGCCTCCTCCATCTGGAAATGGATACTGCCAAGCTGAACTCTCTGCCAAACGTCAGCAATACAGAGGAATCAACTCTCCATTGAGCTGGAACCAAGACTTTGCAAACAGAGCTGCTTCTGTTGCAAATCCATGGGTTGGACACCACGATCTTGGAAATGGAGCTGGCGGGTTTGTCGGAGGACAAATCATGGCAGGAACTGAAGACTGTAACTACGCAATCCAACTGTGGGTTGAAAATGAAATGACAGCTTGGGGAAATGGTGTGTGCAAAGACGGCGAAGCTGGTGGACACTGCAGAATCATTTTGAATCCAGGCTACCACAACGTTGGATGCGCTCACACTGGCGGCAATGCCGTTTGTGATTTCAATTAAATAAATAGACTTTTCACAATGATTTTCGTTTCTATTATGCTAAAGATAGTATCGTTGGATTGACACAATAACCCACCAATATACTTCACCTTGAAGGTGTAACAGTCTCATGTTATTCTTTGTATTAATGGATCATTTTTTGGTCCATGTTCAGCGATTTGGTTTCTATGGTTGAAAATATTCACCAGCTAGGACAAGGTGTTACATTAGAGATACTTGCCAGCATTTCTCAATAAAATGGTAACTTTGATTATCCAATTGCTTTACGTGGTGCTGTTGCCCATCCTCCCTTACTAATTGGAAAGTTACGTAGATCAGGAGCTGTAATAAATGTGAAAGCAAATAATTTAATTAATAGATTGTACGAGATTCAATAGCTGAACCATTTCGCCAGTACATTGATCAACAGATACACGAACTTGATCTTCATTCTTTTGTAATTGAAAAGACAGAGTAGGAACAAGGCTGCTACCAACATCCACGTATGTATCGCTAGTATCCCCTTGAATAGTCATTCCCAACTCCCCCTCTGTTTTCGTTACTAATCCCTCTTGAAATTTCAAACAACGGGATATATTCTGCTTTCCTTGGAAATTGTATGAATAGGCTATAACTTTGGTTGTTGCTAATTGAATACTCGCATGATGGTTTTCAACTATTCGTCCATCCACCAAATGCGAATAATATATATGTTGTAATATATCTGTATAGGAAGACGATTCTACTAGTTCTGATTTGTCCACATGAAGTTGAGCTGCCATGAAATTGAGAGGATCGGCAGTGTCAGCATTGGAATTAGTGATAAATTGCGAAGGGGGAGAGTATACTTTTTGGTGATATCTGCGAGCCGATTCCATTATTAATCCACTTGCAGCTGTCATGAAAATGAAATGGCGCATAGTTTTTCGTGGATTTTGTCCAAGATTATTCGTAGCTCTAATATCTACTGATTCCAGAGAGCATTGATGCTAAAAGTGACATCAACCTTGGCAGATTACAATTTGATAATGGCCACAAAGGAGTGGGAATATTTGTTTGTGGTCCAAGTGATTTTATTCGCGATGCAACGAATGCTATTGTTCACTTCCAAACAAAGATGAAAGACACTAATGTGCGGTGTTTTGCAGAGACGTATGACATGTAACAATCAATAGCGAATCACCCACTACTTGCTCAAGAATAAACTAATGAATTCTTGAAATTCCAAGAGCTTTGAGAATGAGACTTTGAATCGGTGGAATAGCCATCAAACAAGTAATTGACTGGCTCGTAAAGAACGCAAATGTGAAGCCGAGCTGTTTTGTATTTTTAATTTTGAACGCGTAAACAAGCAACATTGTCACAAACCAGTGGAATTCAATTTTAGACAAAGTTGCCAAGATTTAGCTGGTGTGCTTAGTTAGATGAGAGCTATGGATATCGGAAATTCACTGTTGGTGATCCGCTCGTCTACCAAAAATTGAAATCTTTTGAAAATATTATAACACCGTGACAGACTCGTCACCAGTGCTGTCTATGAACCAAAAACAGATAAATTGAATCACGAAACAAAAATTATGCACGTAATTTAAACTTTTAACTCATACCCCTTGATCTACCACTGCAAAATGTTGATCAGATTGCCCTTTAAAATGCAAAAAAAGATAGTCAGACGATGGATTATACTAATTATTTTAGCGATGATTACTTATTTTGTATTTGCAAATTTTACTGATGATGTGGAAAGTGGTTCGTGTTATCAACAAGATGGCAAGATAAGTAGCTGGCATAGAGCCAGGAATTTTCGTCAGTGTGTTTCCAGTTTATTAGACGATTATGATTTCAAGGATATGAATAAAACAAAGGAACTATTGATTAATTTCAACCTCTTGAACAGAGCCCTAACAGATTCTGGAATCGGCAGCGGAATATTCCATTTGATCAAAACACTACATGCGTTTGAACAGTCGAAATTACTGGATTGGTTTCTACCTGGAATAACAATCAGCAAGCTATCCGAAAAGTTTATTGGAAGAGCGTTTGTGATTTCCGCGCTTGATACGTGGTTCGCAACAGCTTATTTTTCTGTTCTGCATATCCGCAACTACCACAAGAATACACTTCCGATCTATATATTTCACAATGGGACGGAATTATCTGCCAAAAATATAAGATTGCTAAGGAAAATCAAAGACGTATCAGTATTTGACTTGCAAGAGTACTACGACGATACCAAAGTATCCTTTTCTGGGTATGCTACTAAAACCGCCGTAATCCTAATCGCACCATGTCAAGAATGTATCTTTTTGGATTGTGATGCTTGGTTCTTCCAAAACCCCCTTGTAATGTTTGAACAAAACGCTTATAAAGAGACTGGACTAATGCTCTTCAAAGATAGATCCAAGGATGGCAGTACTGACGGGATGGAATGGGTAAAGGACCTTGTCCCAGAAAGTGAACTTTCAAAGATTGACAAGCTGCGTATATATAACGGCAAGACTTTCCACGAAGCAGAGTCTGGAATGGTGGTGATTGACAAGAAGAGGAGGTTTATCAATATGCTTGCCATTGCCTACATGAATGAGGCTACAATAATCCCGCAGTCGCACGATGGGTTCCATGGCGATAAAGAAACATTTTGGATTGGCTCTGCAATGGTTCAGCAACCATTTTCGTTCAACGAGCGTCTCCCGTACACCATTGGGAATTTTGAACCAAACTACAATCCAGGTCGATTCTGTAGCACGCAAATGGCACACGCTGATAGCAATGGAAAGCTACTTTGGATCCACGGCGGTGTTACCAAAAACAAGTATATTGTAAACTCTACCCTGCAGGAATTTAATCACTGGAGTCCTGAAGTTGGCGACTACCATTGGATGGAAAAGGACGGCCAGTTATGTATGGAGCTGAACAGAAATCCCGTGCACGAACTCACTAGTGATGCTAAACTTGTGTTTACAAAAGCGCAGCTACTCTGGAACGAGGCCATTAAAAATATCTGAATAATATAACCCGCTCATTTACAGTTATGGTTCAGGATAAAGTTGGCATCTCAAAAAAATTTTAATCAAAATGAGAGTAATTCAAAAACTAAAAGAACCAGTAAAATTCACTAACAACAGGTTGTATTACGGCCAAAGAGAATAATCAAAGCTACACCATGCGCAACAGAAGTTTCAAACTTGTTCAACTGTTGGAGAAATGGTAAAATTGATGCAGAATCGTGCGCAGTACTAGCAGCACAATTAACAGCCTGCATGGCTTCTAAAAAAAGAACAAATACTAAAGAGACAGCAGAGGAAATTAATACATGGTTGAGGAAATCGTTTACTGGAAAGCAATTGTAATAAATACTATCAAATTATTTATGGATTGGGAAGGGTTGATCGACATATTGGACACTAAATTAGCTTTTGATTACTTCTAAGCGTACTTCCATCCACTGTTCTAGACAGTGTGAATGGTAGAGATGATTGCACGGAGTTACCATTACTTCCATTGGGTCTGTATCATCCAATTCAATCATTCCAAAGCATATCGCACACTCAGTGTTGTGTAGTGCGTTTTGTGGTAAAAGCGATTCCAAATCACCTTGGTCTAATTTGGGGTGATAATCATATACTACCGGCAGCCAACTAGCGGGTATGAGTTTTCTTATCGCCATTGGAGATGGGAGTAGCATGAGCCACACCTGCAGCACAACAAACACCGTTAGCAGCACTCCAAAAGTGTAGTTGGTTGGCAACAGCAGCATGTTGTCTGGGCAGCAATAGAAATACAGGGGTGCCACTAATCTGCAACAAGACATAGTGACAATGAATCGCTTTGAGAATGATTTTCTGTTATTCTTTAGGATATTCTTGGCTATTTGAGGAATCCAGAATCCATGCAGGACAAGTACGCAGTAAGGTATGGCAAATGGATAATTAACTACCAGTTTGAATCCCATGAACGCGGAACTAAGAAACATGAAATCTAAATTAACTAAAAGTACATATCTGGACATGTGCCCCAAAAGAACTGAGATCTTGGTCCACACTCTGCGATTTCAAAATGGCAAAGATATACTTTAGTTCAAAAACTTCAAATAAAATGAAATTCAAGAATGCTATCGCGATCGAGGATTGAAAAACGGAATCTGATTAACTCGTGGTTACCATAAGCGAATGCATAGGCAGAGTTTAACAGACATATAAACAAGTCTGTAAATGCCATGAGTCCTATTGTGACTGACGACAGCTTTGATCTGGCGGATTGCGAACTAGTTACCTCAATTTCTATTGCTGTCACGTATAGCTCTACCAGTATCACCGCAAACAAAATAACAAATATCTTGCGGGATTTTTGGAATAGAACATCCTGTCTTATCCCCATTACGGTTGTCCCCCAACTTATATTACAGTCCCGAGAAGTGAAGTTTACATTTGCTTGCAGCGGTAGTGGTTCAATGACTTCAACCCCCACGCTTAATTCCATTTCTATGTTAACCAAAGCTACCTTGCTCAAAATCGATTATTTCACCCTGTGTAGCACTTAGAGGCTCCATTTGCATATAGATATCAAATTCGCAATTCATGTGGTTTTTCTTTATCACTTGTTTTTTGATCTTCAAATCGCTCTGTAGATCTCGTTCCAATTTATCTATATACACTTGGTTGATCTGCAGCAGCATCTGTTTTGTTTCATTGTTTGTTATTGGCAGTGACAAGAGAGTAAAATTAAGGTCCCACTCTTTGAATGATGTATGAAGATAGACGGTTGAAGTATTTACATATTGAATTCCATATACAAAATAAGAGTCTGCTCCAATATCCGTTTCACCACGCACGAAATAATAATCTCTAAAAGTCCGGTTGGTGGAGATATGTATTGCCAACGGCTGATCTAAAACAGTACCGTACATGCTCCCGGTGATATTCCTATAGTAATTCTGCACTTTGCCCAATGGAAATTGCGACTCTCGGATAGTTGCGTTTCCCAATTGTTCTTTCTGTTCTTTGAAATGTGTTAGGAGGGATGGGATTTCTACATTTTCTATTACTATTGAAGAATCGAAAAAGTAGAATAAAAAGTATCCAATCCAGAATAATATGAACAAATAAACGATTTTCATCATTTTGCTTTTGAAAATTTGAGGTTAATTAATGGCGCCATGAATGATGACATCTCCCAATGGTAAATACAATGCGCCATTGCAGATAGATTTTCTCTGGTATATACCGTTCTACTCTCAGTTGCTCTGGGATATACTTCCTAGCTCTTGTATTAACATTAAACGGAATGTCTTTGGCAAATATCCTATGGCATGCTTTTCAGCTCTGTTGGTGTTCCACGTTGGCATTTGAGACGCTGAATTACAAATATCTGTCCGACAAAAGTTAATCCTGATCTTGAATGCCACAATCAATAGTGCTCCAAGTTGGACAGTGCGGGAACCAGGTAACTGAGACTAATATCCAGATTGCAAGCAAATTCTGGAACCTGGCTCTTCAAGAAGAAGCAAAATATAATAATACAGGAGTATATAATGATTCACTGTCTACATTTTTCAGGAATGTAGATCCTAAAAAAAGGATTGCAAATATAAACGTTGGAAACCCAATTACAGCTCTAAAAGCTCGCGGGATAATGATTGATATGGAGGAAGGAGTAATTAATGGAATTGCGTCTTCGCCATTGAATGATTTGTTTGATTCACATCAGAAAATAGTTTCCAATTCTGGATCTGGAAATAACTGGGGTCAAGGTTATCATGAATATGGAGATAAATACCAGCAAGATATATTGGATTCAATTCGAAAAGAAGCGGAATGGTGTGATAGCCTCCAATCTTTCATGCTGTTGCATTCAACTGGCGGAGGCACTGGATCAGGATTAGGAAGCTATATTTCAACACTATTAAAAGATAACTATTCTGAAGTATACAAGTTTGCAGCTGGAATAGTGCCAAGTGCTAATGATGACGTTGTTACTTCGCCTTACAATAGTATATTGACGCTATCTAAACTTGTTCAGAATGTAGATTGCATTTTGCCTTTGGATAATGAATCATTGTTCAACATATATGAAAAGGTTAGCAATCTAAAGAAAAAGAAATCTGCTTCAACCCTGACTGATAATGGAAGCGCAACATGCAAGATTTACGACCGATCAAAGAATGCAGCATTCAACACAATGAATAATATAGTCGCCAATTTGTTGCTGAACATGACTAGGTATTGGTATTCTAACAAGCTCGTCGCGATTTGAAGGATCCATGAATGTCGATATAAACGACATAGTTACAAACCTGATTCCTTTTCCAAAATTAAATTTTATATCCTCCAGTATGACCCCATTTAGTATGCAACCAGACGTTCGAGTAGCACCGAAAATGTAATTGTTTGCTAAGTAGAATTGACCAATTGTTTACAGATTTGATATCACCTGAAGCTCAGTTGATATCGGTTCATCCCAAGCAATCAACTTATCTTGCGTCCACTATAATTGTACGTGGCCAAGTAACGTTATCAGATTTAAGAAGAAATATAGATAGAATTAGACATCAGCTGAATTTTGTGCCTTGGAATGTAGACGGATGGAAGACTGGGCTTTGTGATATACCACCACTGGGACAAAAATACTCTGTGCTTTCCCTCTCCAACGGTTCAGGAATGTGGAGAATTCTTGATAGATTAAAAACGCGGTATTTAAAACTGTATAAAAGAAGAGCACATCTACACCATTATCTTCAATATATGGAGAAGGAGGAGTTTGAAATCGCCTGTAGAGAAATTAGACAAGTAATTGCAGAGTACCAGAAAATAGAAACCAGCGTTGAAAGATAAAGCATGCACTGTCGTGGGCCATTAGAAACTGTTATTCATTATGCCTTAATAAACCTATTTATTGTGTACAAGTGGTTAAAAATTGAATCCTATAGCCCACGACAGTAAATGTATATATTAATCAATTTAATGTGGAGTTGGAAAGACTGAAAGAGTTACAACGAAGGGATACCATAGCAACCGAGCCGAATTGATGTACTTGCTTTACTAAAGCTGTTGGAATACTACAACTTTGAGGGATATGTAATCCAACGATACTATCTTTAGCGTAATAGAAAACGAAAATCATTGTGAAAAGTCTATTTATTTAATTGAAATCACAAACGGCATTGCCGCCAGTGTGAGCGCATCCAACATTGTGGTAGCCTGGATCCAAAATGATTCTGCAGTGTCCACCAGCTTCGCCGTCTTTGCACACACCATTTCCCCAAGCTGTCATTTCATTTTCAACCCACAGTTGGATTGCATAGTTACAGTCTTCAGTCCCTGCCATGATTTGTCCTCCGACAAACCCGCCAGCTCCATTTCCAAGATCGTGGTGTCCAACCCATGGATTTGCAACAGAAGCAGCTCTGTTTGCAAAGTCTTGGTTCCAGCTCAATGGAGAGTTGATTCCTCTGTATTGCTGACGTTTGGCAGAGAGTTCAGCTTGGCAGTATCCATTTCCAGATGGAGGAGGCGGAGTGCTTGGTGGGTTGTTGATACCACAAGTTACATCTTGCTTGTCGATGGCATTGTTTCTGCCCAAACCGCCAGACTTGGCATAACACCATCCCTGGTAGTAAGAGTATTGAGTGCAGCCTGGAACAGATCTGCAGTAAGCGGAACATTGCGGACCTTCAGTTTGTTGCCAAGAAATGTCGTTTCCAGGGAAATCACAGTTGGAAGCCCAGTCTCCGTTTTGATCGCGGTTCCAGTCGATGGCAGCAACGGAAGAGATGATGGTAGCAATGAGAGCAGTAGAGAAGATCATTTTATTGTAAGTATAGATTCAGATACGCCTGGATATTTATACCCACAAACCCTCGTTTGAATCAAGCAGTCCCTGCAACATTTTACCGTTTAGAGAGCAAAAGTGCTGGTCAGGCGATGCTGTTGACATTTTCTGCCAGTTTCTCTCAGATTAGCTGTTCCATTTGGGAACCCTTAATTTAGAAAAATCTTGCAGAAAATGTCAAAAGTACAAA